>JAHWFP010225784.1:9067-42073 GCA_023313725.1 Lithobius niger
GGGGGGGGGGGGGGCATGGCCCACCCCTGGCGCCGTCACTGCCGACTTGGAATATTTGTACCAAGAGATGAGATAATAAATGTTAATCATCATTATGTCATTATGTCATCGTTATGCGTGCGTTTATTTTAAAGGAATTAAAAACCATGCTATCCCATGATGCTTGCATGCTGAATCACATGATGAATCACATCTGTCTACATCTGTTTATCATGACATCAGATGATTACAATCTGTCTTTTGGAAGCCGATTGTAAAGAGTGACCAGCGTAGAGGGTGACCAGCACGAAAAATTAATCATCGAGTCTTACTTGCTTTTGAGTTATTTGTTGTTGTTGGCATAACACCACCTAGTGTTTGCCTTTTAACGTAGTACATTGTCGTTAATTTTTTTACGCAAGCATAGCAGTACATGGGTGAAAAAAGACCGTTCATTATTTATGAAAGGAAGGGGGAGGGGCGAAAATGGGGGGCACGAACATTTTTATATGAAGAGGGAGGCGGCTAAAATTTTTTGAACGTGCTATCAGGAGCGGGCAAGGGTCAGAAAAAAAAATTCTGATAAAGGAACTGCAGAGCAAGTTACAGATTATTAATGTAATATAGTATTTATTTAGCTCAGCGCAACCCACAGTGTACTGAAGTAGCCCTAGTACCTTGCCGTACACTCATTTCATATCATGAAAATTGTAGTACTTTTTTTTTTGGGGGGGGGGGGGGGGAAATACACAAAAACCAAAGGGAGTGGATCATGCACATTTTTTACATTGCTGACAACAATCCGCCAGCCCACCCCCGTTGATAAATAATGAACGATCGCTAAGGGCGCTGAACACGTACATTTTCATGCTCTTTTATATACACTTAAGGGCACGTTTATGCAGCCACTCGCCTTTGCATTCTCGCAGCTAGAAGCTAGATATCATCTGAAATTCCAACATGGCGGCAGTTTTAGCTCTATCGGCTCGCAACAAAAATATTGAATGATGCGAGTTCAGAAGCGACTGAGAAAAATTCGTCAGGAAGAATTCTTTATCTTATTGTCACGCATTACAAGACTCAAAGCATTTACTGATACGACGCCGGATTTAGCCAATCCAGGAAGCGCTGTTACCATGGCAACGGCAACTTTGCCATCGCGATTAAATTCTAGCTGCGAGAACTCAATCGCGATGGCAAAGGTGACATTACCATGGTAACAACGCTAAATGGATTAGCTAAATCCGACATCGTTTGAGTAAATACTTGCAGTCTTATAATCCGTGCCAATAATATAAAGAATTCCTCATGACGAAACAATTTTCCTAAACGCTTCTGAACGCACGTTATTTGCTGTTTTCGTTGCGAGGCGGCAGACATAAAACCGCCGCCATGTTGGAATTTGAGGCGATTTCTAGCTTCTAGCTACGAGAATCCAAAAGCGAGTGGTTGCGTAAACGCGCCCTTACAAGGGGGGGGGGGGGGGGGGGAGCGATAAACTCATTCTGCGTTATGTCAGTTCATCACTTACTATCAATTTTCATGTTTGATGCAGTCTTAAAGCTACTTTCTCTCTCACCCTGCAACCGCCACACGCAATTCTAAAGCCCTCTCTAGACAGAAGACAATTTCGTGCGAAGCGATGCGTAACTATACGCGCCTACAAGGTCAACATTGCTGCAATCGTGTAGTTGGTGTTGCGCTTAAGGACCAATATTTAAGTCTTTTTTACACCATACTGCGTTTCCGTGCAGCCGGGAGCAGCCAGTCGGGTTAAGCCCTAACCAGACTGGCTGCTAATAGCGGCTGCACGCCGACGCAGTATGGTGTAAAAAAGACTTCAATATTCGTCCTTAACGCAACACCAACCACATGATTGCTGCAATTTCGACCTTGTAGGCACGTAGCCACGCATAGCTTCGCACGAAATTTTCTTCTGTCTGGAGAGGCCTTTAGGGTTTCAGTCCGCGCGTGTTGCCGTCGTATTGTTTCGAGAGACTAAAGGCTTCTCCAGACTGAAGAAAATTTCATACGAAGCTATGCGTAACTACGTGCGTACAAGGTCAAAATTACTGCAATCGTATGATTGGTGTTCCGTTAAGGACCAATATTGAAGTCTTTTTTACACCATACTGCGAGTCCGTGCAGCCGCGAGCAGCCAGTCTGGTTAGGGCTTTAGCGTACTTATACGAACAACCTCTCTTCCGCTTGCTTCGTCAAGTGACACGGCGTTGCACGTCCGATAAGAAAACTTCAGTTCATTTTTCTGATAGCTCGCATAGACCACAAAAAAGTCACTTAAAAAGGTTCAGCAACATTAAAAAAAAAGTGTTGCTGTTTTATTTTCATACAATTAAAAAAAAAACGCACCAGTAGCAGAAAACATCACCGGAAAACAACAACAGCAGACGAAACGAGGGTCACGTGATAGCACGACCCCCAAAATTATGTCGTCATAAACCGGAAACGATGACACGTAATGGTTAATAGATGAATGTATCTCCAACATCTAAGCATACCAAACTGTAAATATAATGCAGGGACGTGGATGTCTAGGCGAATCAGATGAGATGCATGCTGGATGCATCAGTGAAAGATGATTAAGTAGTCCATGAAACAGTATTTTGCCGCCATTAGATGTGTATTGGCCCAGTATTAATATTAATGGTCTACCTCGCCTAACTTTGGCGTGACACATTTATTAATTACCAAATGTAATGGGAATGGGTAGCGTTAATAGTTTGGGGACATGATGGCTTGATGGGGACAATTTGGGGGGAAACGAGAGGATAAAGTCTAGTTCTAAAGTTGACTTAAGTTGCTCGCAGCTTGGAACTGAACCGTTTCCTTATATGTTTAAAAGGCTTAACGCTCGGCTTCACGTAGCATGCCAAACGCGTCGTCCAAGACTGCCCAAAACTGCCGCGAGGCGCGCTGAAAGCGCCCGATCATAGCATTGACTAGTGTTAGCGGGATGCTCAAGAACGTGGTAGTCTTCTCATTATTAGACTTCCCGGTATTGCATCACAAAACGAACATTATTTTAAAGTAACGGTGACTATCCTTGAAGTCTTCGGACGATTTATTGCTACGTCCAACGATCATATAACACATTTTTAATGAGAATAGAAAACATCGTAGCGTAATGTGCAGTACAAACACAAGTACTTACCTTTGTTCTTCTTCTGTTTGGAATTCGTGAAATTAAACCTCCGGAGGCTTTGTTTTGTCGTCCAATGGACAAAGCGGTACGTAGCAAGAGGCCATTGTTGTTCAACTTTAATAATTTAGTGTCAATGCAACGTTTTAAGTTTAAAATCCGCGTATCACGCGTCACGAGTACCTTTCGCAGTTCCGTCCGCATGCTAGAGCAGTTCATTTTCGGGGTGCTCGCAGCGCGACTGGTGGCAGAATCGGCGGCTAACTGGACGACGTGTCGAATATCTAACGATGAGCCTTTTAAAAACATATAAATAAGGAAGCTGTAAACGGAATGAGGCTAGGGAGGGAAGGTTATTATTTCCAAAAACTCAGCTGTTACATAGTTGGCCAGGCAACCCTCGTACTTAAATGCTTGCTTACAAATCATTCACTTTTACATTGTTGTGGTTCGGTAACACTTGGCACAAAGACTATAAAATATACAACAGTGAGTTGGTTGGAGGAAACAGCAAACTGAGAGAGACATCCGGCGGAAAGGTCAATTGGATTAAAGCAGAAAATAGCTACGATACGAGGCTTGTCCAGGTCTACGATATTGTTGACGACGGATCGCTCTCTATAATGCCTTGTTTTCTCGAAATACAGACCACAATATTCAACAGAAAATCTCCTAGACACCATATTTTAAAACTGATTTTTAGCAAGGGATTGATTAAAGGCAGGTAAGTAAACCCTTGGGACCGTATCGTTGATGTGAAGTATCGATAAATCCATCCAAAAGGGTCGGCCATAAAGGGTCGGTCTTTGAAAGCAGTGATATCATTCAACCAGGGAAAGGCCGCCAAGGTTAATCCTATTAGCCAAGTTATTCTCACCTAGTTCGAAAGTTAAATGATAACTAGAACATTGCTACTAGCGGTAGCAATCTTCAAGTTTTCATTTAACGTCCAAAGTATTAGTGGGTGTGATTAACTTGGCTAATAGGATTAGCCTTTTCCTGGTTGAATGATATCACTGATAGGGGTCTGGTTTGGAAGGTATGGCTCTTTAAAAGTCTGCTGTTTAAATTGATACCATCTGATTTGGGTTGCTAAGGTTTGCATAAAAATGGTACCAAAACAAAGCCGTGAAATAAGCTAAATTTTTTCCGTTGTTTAAAACTTAGACGAGGAGCATTTCGGGGCATCTGGAGCCCCTTAAATGGTGGATCCTAAGAACGGGCGTTGTGTTCTTCGTTGTAACTTATATTCTGTGCACATACGCAGATGAATTAGATTTAGCTGATGAGACATCCAATTTTTTCTGTATTTTTTTCTGTCGTGATGGCGATTTCCCAAAACATTCTTGCCTGAAGTCGGTAAACTTAGCCAAAATATGGTTTGCAAATCTCCTCTAAAGTCTTAAAGGTAAAATATCGATTTCGCTTTCTTCGAACTACAGACGCTGCTACTCGCTAGCCGCGAAAACGAATTTGTGATAAGTATAATAAGAGTCCACCGTGATAGGATCAGGGAAGCGAACAAGGAACGGCCATTAACGAGATGGACAACCAAGCTGCGAAATTCCATCTTTTCCAAACACTTTCCCGAGGTTGCGCTTACATTATGAGGCTGTGGCAGAGAGCGTTTCTCCTTTAGTGCCCCACGCGCGTGAAGTCACATGCCACATAAACCTCCTTTGGGTCTTACGGACTTAGTTTACTGGGTTCCCTCCACAGTTTGTTGGGTTCTGCGTCCAGGTCGATGTCAGAAAAGTTTCAACTTTCCGTTCAAGGCGCAAAAGAGTTAGACACTGTGTCGTCAAAACTGCTGTGGCTCTTTAGAAGTAACGGAAACACAATAACGTAACCGACAAACTCGTAAGGTACACTACAAATTGCTAAGATTTGGTACGCCTTGATTTTAAGTTATAATAATATACAATTCACTACAGGAGTGGTAGGAGGTCAGAAGAGTAGTGAGCCACTTACACTGGTCCTTGAAAATTTTAGTAAAAAGAATGACTAATTTGTCACAATTGGACGCTTAAGAAATTTAACAAGGTCTGGGTACATGAGGCGTCGTTTAAAAGAGTTTAGATTTGGGGCATCTACCACTTCCGCTGGAAGAGCGTTCCAGATGGGGACGGAGAAAAAAGTCCGAAAAAAAAATTTCTCCGACAGATGCTGCCGGTGTGAAAAAATGTGAAAAATGTGAAAATTTGCCAGTAGTGGGAAGAAAATGTGAAAAAATGTGAAAAACACGAGCGTTGGTGTGAAAAAAAAAGGCAAAACGCACAAACGAAGTAAAAACAATCAAATTATCTTCCCCTAATTCTGTTCTGGAATTACGTAGACATGTCTGTGGTTACAACACACAAAAAATACATAAATTGATTGATTTATGGGTGGGTCGCGCTTAAAATTCGCATTCGCTCTCTCGTGTGAAATTACAGTAATTATACTGGAAAAAGAAGCATTTTTATTAAAGAATTGTGAAACTATTGTGATATATGAAAACGAAGAAATAGTGATACAATAATGAAAAGTAGGAATGTGAAACATGTGAAAAATGTGAAAAAATGAAAACCAGGTAAGTGATAAACGTGAAAAAAATGAAAAGAGGGTATGCGAAAAATGTGAAAAAAAGCTGGTACTCCCGGCAGCATCCCTGAACCCGGACCACTGTACTGTGACTGAAGTGCGCTAATGATCTGGCTGTCGACGCGCCATTAAGCCTCAATCCCATCCCCCTCTCCATCTGAACAACCGTTTATTCTCGTTAAAAGTCCTAGGGCAGCCCCCAGTATATTGCCGGTTATATAGAGCATTGTCGTGATTTCACATTTGGATTAAGATGCTGTGATTTCCCATTAGCAGTCGCCTAAGCTTTCATTATATTTAGTTAGATCAGGATTAAGATACGAAGAGGTCTAGATCCCGTTTGCATGAAAATATTGTGACGTCATCAGTACTGTGCCCCTTTGTTGAAAACACAGTTCGAATCGTTACTTATACAGACAATTCCGTTTGACAGACATACAAACAAACAAAAGAAAAAAGATTATCAAGATTCCCACTACGGACGCACGAACAATAGAAATAAGAATGACGATTGGGAATCTCGGTAATCTGGTGACACACAAACAAACAAACAAACAAATAATATTATCTTAGTTATATAGATTTCCACCGTAGTGAAGTTTGGAGATCGTATTGTTAAAGGCGCGTTTCCACCTTTTCAACTCGTAGATGCAGCACCGCAGAATCTTCTACCAGTACTAGAGGAAGCCCGTGCTATGCACGGGGCCGGTCATGAATTAAGTTTACGGACACATTTCACGGGACATTTTCCCGGCACTGTTCCCGACGACTTGTCAGATTGATCGACTACTCATGCCTGCCTCCTTTTTCAATGCAGGTAGAATGGGAGAGCTCATTGCAATGCGGGCGCGAGGAGGGAAGAAGCGATTGTTCGGCCCGATGACTTGTCAGATTGAACCTTTATTGAGTTGATCGACCACTCATGCCTGGCTCCTGTTTCCATGCAGATAGAATGGGAGAGTGCATTTGCAATGCGGTAGTGAGGAGGGGAGAAGTGATTGTTGTCCTTCCGGTTTTCCTTTTATCCTTTCTTTTAGCCGGCCTCCAGAATTATTATTTAGATAATGAAAATAGCGGTAAATAAAAAATGGCACAACCGTATTCGCAGCAGCGCCGCAGTTTTCATAGCTAAAACGAGATCACGTGACCCGCATCAGCCTATTGGATGACGGAGAATTTGCAACGTGGATGCTGTGTTTAGAATATGGGCAACGCTATCGACATGGTGAACAGGCGCCTTTAAAGCAATACGGAACTTCTTTCCCCACTCCCTCTCCAGCAAGCCGCAACAAGCACTGCATAATGCGCGAAATACTGTTGCCAGAAACGTACGGTTTTTCGCTTTATTGCTGCCCATTCAAACTCCACTCGACGCAATATCCATCCACCTCATTTTATTTAGATCTTCATGTCGGCCCGGAACTGGCCTTTAAAAAACTTCGGACCATCGTTCTGACCGTATGTCTGCCCGACTATTTAGAAGTTTTTTTTTTTCGCCGTTCTACTCTCCCCCCCCCCCCCCTCCACCTTATTTTTTTCTTCTTTACTTCCTCGTTCGTCTCGGCGACGGGGCGTGAAATCATGTTTAAAACGAGGGAGGAGTGAGAATATTAAGGCTGCATTGTTGCGTGATTTGTGTGACGCTCGTGACACGAGTGTCCCAACAATGAAGACGGAACGCGTGCCATCACGTTCCCGTCTCATCCTTCCTCTTCCTTCTCCCCCCCCCCCCCTCGCATACCCATTCCCTCACATGCCTTTACTTCCCTTATATTACGAAGACGTGGCTCTGCATCGCTACACTTGCAAATTGCTTGTAGGCGCAGCCTCGTGGGGTTGTAAGTTTCTCTAGAAATAGGAGGGAGCCGCCTCCTATTTTCGCTATCGTGTTCTGTACACCTCCTAAAACTCCCACCAGCCGACACGTCTTAAAGGCCTGCGTTGGTCTTGAAGACCTTATTCGTTTCCTAGTCGACAGAGCCGTGCTTCGAAACTTTAAGTCTGAAATTATGGGCGCTTTGGTTGTTATTTACTTGCCTTTCCGGCATCTCTGATTGCCAAAATATTTTTGCATACCGATTTTACGCAATATAATTATAATATAATGTGGAAGAAACTATTGTATGCTGTATTCGTTTTTATCTATCTTTTCTCATATGAACCTGTAGCTTTTTGACGCGCACCCCGCGTTAACCATGGCGCCAGAAGGAGAGAGGGTCAATTTTGCTAGGTAAATCCTATCGGAAATCCTATGTTCTTTTTACATGCCACAATCAGCACGAGCGCGAGACATCACAGAGCCCTTCTCTGCCCGAAAATGCCAGGGGTGGTTGAGGCCGGATTCGAACCCGGGATCTCTGGCACAGGAGACGGTCATGCTAACCATCAGGCCACCTTGACCCATCTCATATGAACCTATGCAGTCACTGTTTACTATCTTTGCGTATTGTGGTACAACTAGGCGTGTTTTCTCAATTGACGTATTTTTTAATTACCTCACACGCGAGTGTGTGCTTTTTTTTAGGAACACTTAATTGGGATAACCTTACTCACTTCTGCTGTCACCTTTGGCATCGCAAAGAAATAATCTCTTTCGCTTCATCAGTTTTCAAACCACCCCCCCCCCCCCCCTCCCCCTCCCCACCTTCCTGTCGCCCGAACCAAACACCATAAACGCGCTTTAAGTCTGATAATGAATGGCTTTGTTGTCATTTATTTCCGTTTTGACCACCCAGGACTCGCCTCGTAAATTTAATGATTTTGCTAGTCATATCGTACTCTCACACTTTTTTTTTTTTGGTGCTTCTATTGTTTTGGTTCGGTGTTGAACCAGTCCACGTGTGGTACTTACGCAGTAAACTCTTCAGTCCACTTAATTAATACCTTAATAACGATGAAATGATTAATTGACTCACTTTAATTAAAGGCACAAACCAACCATTAGTCTTTTTGTATAGCCGCGGAATTCCTGAAATGGTTTTGAGGTGGGAGGGAACGTACGTCTTGCTTACGTTGCTATCGGAAATGGTATTATTCGTTTCAACTTCGAGAATTTTAATTCTAGCTTAAAAACTGGTTGGTAAAGCAAACATTAAAAAAAATTCTTATGTAGCAAGAACTGATGGTTCCTGAATTTCGGTAGGTTAAAGCCATTTCTGAGAAATAGAGTCTTAGAAGTTACGTACAGTTTTACTAAAAAAAAATATTCGAAAAGGAACCCAAAACACAAAGAAATAAAATCAAACACAAGTCGTAAAATGAAATTTTACAATTATGTAAAAACGTTAGTTATATTAGGGGGAAAGGGGCACGACTATCGATAAATCGTTAATATCGCAATAAAAACGTTCGTCGAATATCTAATCTTACTTTTTATGATGTATTTAATTATAGACGAATTATTATTATTTTGTTAAAACACCAAAACACCAAGTACCTTTCGTAAAGGAATGCCACAATATTGCGTCGTTTGGGAACTTCAACTCAAAATCTTCAAAAACTTCAAAATCTTCAACTTTTGTAATTTATATTTTTTGTTTTAACTTCGGATGGCAGTCAGTGACCACCAGGTCCTTGCCATTCCGGTTGCGTTTGCAATGAACTTATTGTTATTATTAAAACTAAAACCTACTAGTTTACAATTTTATTCAATCTTTATACTTGCGGTTTTTGCCACTCAGTTTAGTGCATAATTTTACAATACATTGCTAGTAAATAAGTGTTAGGGGTGAAGGTGTGATAATTTAGTAAAACATTAATGTAGCTATGTAAAATATTTGTTCAACAGTATGTTAACTTGTTGTTAGCACAAACAAGTTCGTTAGTACTTCTTGCTACCTATTATTTAATTTAAATAAAAAAAAGTATGCTACCTTTTTATGAGATGTATTCTTTGACAGTTGGTTTCGTCCCTCATGTTTTTTGTGTGAAATGGTCCAAATTGCATGTCAGTGGTGAAAATTAAATTGATTTCATGACACTATGCATTCCAATTGAGTTTTCGACCTTGTCAGTAGGTCCCACTGGTGTTTTGACTTCGTTCATCCTCGGAAACCTGTGTGTTTTCTATTATTTTGTTAAGTCGATCGCAAAATTCATATTTATATGCATATTTCACTCGGCTGGGTTTCTCACACCGCAATGCTAATGAGTTACGAACGACGCGACACGAGTGTTAATAAAACCATACCTACACGATCGATGCAATCGGATCACACAGGCCGGCCGCCGCCATGTTTTTACTGCGGTTTTGATACTGTGTCTTAAACCCAACTCGGTTCAGCCTCAAATTTGTTTTATCGAGGTACTAGTATTGGTTAATTTGTGGTGGCGTTCAAAAGCTCATGATGAAATTCCCTGATTTTTTCCGGACACGTTTCACGATTTTTTTGGGGTCAAAAGACGGTGCGGTATAGGACGAAAACCATTTTTTTTTCACATTTCACCCAAATCGCAAAAATTATACCGCATTGATTTGCTAAATCAAAAAATGCATTTTCCTAACTGGTATTGGTAAAGAGAAGGAAAAGGCTGTAATCTGAATTAACTAGAAACACTCTCGACACGTAACGTCCCGCATAACTTAGGCCTAAGGAGTTTTCGCTTTAGCAGAAATGAAACAAGAAGGGCATGAACTGAAATAAAGTGAAGGGTTTAGGAGTAAAAAATCAAATCCGTATTAGCTATTTTTCATTGGTGAAAGAGACTTTCCGGAAAGTGTTCAAATTCCCTGACTACCAGTATATAATTATCAAAATTCCCTGACTTTCAGTATATATTCATCAATTCCCTGATTTTTCCCTGAATTTTCCAGAATTGATAAATTCCCTGAATTTTCCCGGTTTACCAGGTAGAACGCCAAGTAAGCTACAAGTAAGCTCCCGAAAGAACTTCCAAGTATTACTCGTATATTGTGTTGACAATATCAGTGCTGAAATAATACAACAATGTTACTAAACAACACTAAGTACTAACAAAAAAAAAAGTTCTGCGTAAAAACACAGGCTGGAGAAAAAAAATTGGGCGAAACTCCTCATAGTCTTTTTTTTTTTTGGGGGGGGGGAGGTGAAGGGGGATGGGCACCCCGGTCCATACAACAGTTTGCTTAGCAATCTGTACTGTATGACCTTCTTCCAGACTTGCCTCGAAAACTTGGAAAATTTTCATTGAAAGTGAAGAAATAAAAGAGTTTACATACTTTTAAAACAAAAAAAATGTTGAAATTGTTTTTCTAGCACGCTCAAATGCGCGACCATAGCTGATATTGCGTCATTCCGTACTGTGTTTAAGGAACTTGTTGCATCCCACCTTACACCTTTTTTTTTTGTGTGTTAAACCCCATTTTAAAATCTTTTTTACCTCCCAAATGTAATACCTGGGTCGCCCTTAATGATTCATACCGCATGGTCAAAAAAAAATGAAGGACGTTAAATTTTCAAAGAACAACCCTTCCGTTATCAAAAGAGCTTACATTTCTGCAATTGTGAATGCGAGTCAGTTATTTTAAGGCAATCGAAAAGTGTCTCCTGACATAATATTACGCTTGCGTCCATATCTACGGCTAAACTGCATTGAGGCGGATTGAGGCTTAAAGGGATATACCTCCCAGCACCATTTTTCTCGTTCCACCACATCAAGTACGGCCCCAAAGGTCTATTTGCTAACCGTTAGTCAATCCCTCTGTAAAAATCCGTTTTAAAATGTGGCGTCTAGGAGATTTTCTGTTGAATAATTGTTAACTTTATTTACTGTATCCTACACGTATATGATGCTTTACGCGCTTACAATAATCATGACGTTTCATCTCTATGTGTGCACGTACTAATTTTCTAATAATTACAATGAGATCAAAAATCCAAAAGACTACTGCTGTAAAAATTAAAATTAATTATTCCAATAGATCGCCAAAGCAAAATTAATAAGACACTAGTCTAGAAATTATGAATAATTGTGATGTTAGAATATACGAGAATCATTCCGGTTTGTGACAACACAATCTTTAACTTGATGCTGTTTCCTGTACCATTCCCAAAACCAAACGGGACAGCAGTTACGTTTCTCGCTGCGAGGAACGTAGCTTCCACCCCAGGCAACCTTGGCTCCGGTAAATATGCGGATGGCGATCTCCGCGTGGCTGTGGTAAGGCAGGCGGAATGTTTTAAGGCAGGCTGGGTGTCCCTTTAATGGAGCGTCGGCAGCTAGGTCATTAGCACCAACCTCGGTCACAGTGCAGTGATACGGGTTGCTACTGCGCCCCCACATTACAGATATGTTAAACAAACCCCAAATCTCTATTATGCTACGTCTCAAAACTGGCATGCTGTCGTAGTTAGTTTATTTCTCCCTGCCCGTCTTCTTTTTTTGCGAAGGTTCATATGTCGGCGTCTCTCACCCCGGGCGATACAGGCATCCGTCTTCATCAAGGCGGCAATGGTTCACTTGCCTGCAAATACAGTTGCCATGGGAACAGAGGGAATCCAATCAGAAGCTGATAGCAATCGCGTAAATTTAATAAAGATCTCCGTGATAGGGAGCCACCTGTTTCTCGTGCACCGCCGTATATTTCCGGTCAGTCCAAGTGTTGCCGACGAAACTCATTTGACACGTTTGTGATGAAGTAGCGCGTGCTGGGAAATCAGCCCGAGGAAAAACCGTCGTGGCCGTTTAAGGGTCAGTCCCCACTTTTCTCGAGGAACGGAATGGATTTCGGGCGGGAATTGGAAACGTTCTTCGTAAGATGGTTGATGTCTTCTTTTCAAGACGTATACCATCTATATTAACATTTGTTGTATACAACGGACACACCGGCCACCCGAACCACTCGAGCCACCAGCCTGCAAAAAACGATGCAGAATGGCTAGGGACTACTTTCTACAATCTCTTCTAATAATGAGGGTATTATACCACGCGCCATGGCTGTTTGCTGTGACGTGCATATCACGTGATTGGGCTAGTCCAATCAGACGGCCAAACAGCCGTTGTTCTCGTTCGTCATTGGCTAACTCATTGCGCATGATTTAGATGATTGTAAACAGAGTGCTTGTTGGTAATACACCAAAACTTAACTTTTGTTGGATAAAACACTGCTTCACGTATAATTATGTAACTTAATATTAAACCGCTGGCTAAAGGTTCTGTCGTTGTGGACGATTAAAATTAGAGGATTTAAAACGTTATTTACTTTCTGCCCAGAATCCATTAGAAAAAAAAATAATAATAATATAAGTTAGTTGCAAACGCAACCGGAAAGGCAAGGACCTGGTGGTCACTAACTGCCATCCGAAGTTAAAACAAAAATTAAAAATTGTAAAGTTTAAAAGTTTAAAACGAAGACGGTTGACCGGCTGTAAAGGAAGGGTTGATGGTATAGGGTTGGGGTCACGAATGCTTTACCACCAAGGTTAGACCTACCAGAGACACAGTGGTCCCCGATGGCATCGCCAAACGTGAGGGACAAGTGAGGGGAAAAGCCGTACCGTTGTCAATGTTTAAAAAAAATTTAAAAAATAAATAAAATAAAATGAATGCATTGCAGTTTAAAGCCTGGCCTAAACCAATTGTCAATCATAATCAAGATAAAATAAAATAAAAAAGTTCATCATAATAAAAAAGCCATGGTCACCAGGAGAGACATGATCATGAACAAGCAGACATTATTGGGCATACACCAGTCCAACAATCACCACCCAACTAGCTGGCGACAACATAACATAGAACACATGCACCTGGAGCCTGGATGCAGATAGGGCCATGCTGGGTGACGCCCGGCCATGATTGAGGCATGAACCGCTTGCTGAAGGTGTTGTCGTTGTCGACCATTACGATAAAAGGATTAATGAAATTCGTTTAACTACTGAAAACGCTATTTACGTTCTGCCTTCCTCTCCCCCCTCCCCAAAAATGACAAAATTTGAATAGCGTGGATGAGTTTTACTGGTCAATACCTACGATTTGATACCAAACTTGCCATGGTTTAATTACCATACTGCATTCGCGCACATTTCGTATTAGAAATGCATGGCGGCCATGTTTATGACGTCATAAATTAGTCCTGAGGGGTTTGGCAAACGAATGAATGGTGTGGATGAGTTCTACCGATCAATACCTTCAAATTGATACCAAACTCGCCATGGTTTGAATCACATACGAACTGGCTCACATTTTGTATTAGAACTACATGACACCATCTTTGTGACGTCATCACAACCATACACACTGCATTTCCGGTTGGCAACGTCACTTTTCTTGCTTCTAGGTATACTTATTCTTCCGAACTGCATAGGTTGCCACTTGTAGCAACGATTTCCCTAGTCCTTCAAAAACTAGAGCCCTTTTAGGATTTTGTCGCCCTACTATCAGGCCTCTGGGCGGCTTAATACGGCGCTGACGCTCTTCACTCTTAATTCAGGCTTAGCCCGTAAAGTTCAACCCGAACAAAAAACTAACCTGCCTGAAGTTATTTTTACCTACTTTACCTACTTTTTACTTATCGGATTAAAAAAATAAAAAACATCTGACCTGTGGCTAGATCCTAAAAGTAAACAATAGCTAATATAATCGGTTAATTTTTGCCTTTTATAATAAAGCACTAATTAGTTTCAAGCAAGTTTCTTAATTGTTTGTAAGCAAAGGTTTTCGGTAAACAGTGTTTCAATACAATTGTGACCGGTTAGTACCTAACCAAGCCTAACAACCACTAGTATTGTGCCTACAAAACACGGATAAACTAAAACATAGAAGCATGAGGTAACTTCGATACGACACAAAAAATACCCGATAAAACCCGAAAAAACACATGCAGGTTGTGTTTTTCAGAAAAGCCGTTTTTCACCCCTAACCCTGAACTGTGTCATCCCATTCACGACGCATCATTCAACCGGTGGCCATCCGTGAGAAGTGGTCTTGGTTAGGACCGGATCGAAAATAAGAGTGCCGCATCTGTCTTCACTTTAAGAGTTATCGTGAAAGGTAAAATTAAGGGTTTTACTCTGAAAATCACTTTAAGGAAGCCTCTAACTCCAAGACAGCTTCCAAAATTTGTAAACACCTGCAAAATAGAGAACCTGATTAATTCGAAATGCTGACGACCCGGTTGCAAATCGGTTTGGTTGATGTTTGACAAATGTGGCAAACGAAACTAAAATGGGTTGAAACCAGTTACAGTGGGTGGTGGTGGGGGGGGGGGGGGAGGATATAGCTCCTGTGTAAAATCAAGGAGACTAAACAATAATTATGACAGTGGGTTTTCTTTTGAGCTTCAATCCTTTGAAATCTCTCAGAGAAATAAAGGCATCTTCATAGACTTGTAATGGGGTTTAAGTTAGGTTGTTTTCCGGCTTTTCTGAATTTTTCGTTGAGTTCTTGCTCGCGACCAGCTGGCATTGGAATGGCGATACATACATACAGTTTACTTCCAGGCTTTGTTGCTTTCGACTAAGTGCAAACTGCACCAGGGTAAAGAATGTAAACACTTAATTATAAACTGTATAGAATTCCGTAGAAACTCATGACTCATTACTCAGAAGCATTTATTGTTACGTTTCGCTTTGAATCAAGGCGAAGAACCACTTCATCAGACGGGCTTCTCACTAAACGAACAAGGCTATCTCGATTAAGACATTTTCGACTGAATCAGAATGAGCTTTATTGAGCGAGTATGCACTGATACCTTCAAATACCATAAAACATTATGTCTCAGGAGGCTCCAGACGATTCGGACCAAAACAGATTGTTGGACGGTGGTGGTTGGAACGCCGTTTTGTGGAGATACCACCTGCAAACCGTTCTGCGCATGCGTGGGCATAGCTGCCCCACTGCCTCTAATTTTCATTACTCTCACTGACTGGTAATTTGGCTAGAACCGGCCACTTTGTCTGAAACAGCATATAACACAGCACAGCACATAAGACAGTTTCAGACAAAGTGTTTTGGATCCAGTTTGTTTCAGTCACAGACGTCTTTGCTCGAGTCACTCATTTGCTGTGCAGCCGACATAGGATAATTAAAACAAAGCAGACCAAAATGCTGCCACTCTTGGGAGGAAGTGTGGTGGGAGGTTATCTTCTGCCTCAGGAGACCATCTTCTGCCAGTATACAGTTAATATTAATCACAATAATTTTTCCCATGATGAGTGTTAGGCTCTCAAGCATATTATGGCAAATTGCATTCTCGTTAATATCTTCCCAAAGTCTAAATCATTCACGTCATTACTTGCTTCAAAATGTAACTTGGAAAAGTGCCGAAAAACTCATTAAAAAAAATACTTTTCTTGTAAGCCACTTGTCTGAATATTCCACTTGCCAAGCTCAAGTGACGTCGCTCGGAATTTTTTACAGCTAATTTGTGCAGTTTTATTTTAGATGTGAGCGATGAACTTTCCAAAACGTTTGATGCAGATGTAATGCTTTTTGCCTCCACGCAGTGTGTAGTGTGACGGCAATGCTGTAAAGTTGGACCCCTAAAACAGGTCTTTCACATCTGATGCCAAGGGAATAAAACAGGATGTTCCATCAAAACTCTTTATGGTCACTCTTCCGTATCACCCGTGTCATGAGGATCATTCTCCCCGATGAGATCCTAAGAAACCGTATGAATATTGTAAAAGTTTGCATGCGTCAAAAGGGCGTTTATGCCTAAAGCGAAAAACGGTGCTCCTCTGTTTTACCTTCACCCGACTGACTGATCACGTGTCAACCGGATGTGACCCGACATCCATTTTTGCGTCGTTTCAAATGACTTGGAAATGCTTTTTGGTCAGATCAGAAACGTGGCTTATCTTTGAAACAAAAGGTGCTAGCCGGTGAGGTGACAAACAACGCAAAACCGCTTTCGCAGACACATTTATCATTTACCCTTTCGGCTCCATCTATCCAGCCTTTTGACCGAGCTCCTCCGGCACCATCCCACACTCGAATGCCCATTTAAATACTTCAGCTTCACAGATGAAAATTTTATCTCGGTCTGTAGCGGGCTGGGAGCTGTAAACTGCTCCACTATAGAGCTGCACTTCACCACTCCTTCCATCGCCTATTCTATTGAACCTTTTATGAATATTTTAAAGGTTGGAACAGTCGAGCAGAACAGTTGACTCGAGCTCTACCTCATTTAATTTAATTGTTATAGTTTCCTGGCTAGTCTCTCTAGGCCTACTGTAATTCCGTCACGTGATGCTAGTGTGCGTTGACGTATTCATTGATGACAAGAGTTTGTCGACAGTGTATCGCATCTGCCTCGAATAGGCATCCACCCTTCTCGCTACACGTCGTTTCCCCTATACCCCACACCCCCAGTATCACACCCGTTTAATGTCAAGTTTTCACGGGAAAACTCTTCGTTTGCCTGTAGATGCAATGAATAACTCATGAAGAGAGGATAGGGCGTGCAGAACTAGTTTGATTGAGGGCTATTGGGAGTTTGCGCTGGTCGTGCATATACGTACGTCCGCGAAATACCTGCCAACCTTGCTTATTCACGTTGACTGATGCCTCTTGCTTCTGCACAAGTCAAGAATTATACGCAATTTGTGCGCACAAGGGAATAGGTAGGTGTAACATTTCTCATACCACTGTGTGACTACGGTAAGTCTGTTTCTGTAGGCAGGATGTTAATGTTTTCTACGGATGCGAAAACCGTAAAAAAGAAGTTCGTCCACATGAAAATAAAGCTGACTTTGAGGAATTTAAAGTCTTGTAAACTTCGAACTCGAAGAGTGAGAAAGGAATTAAACGAATGAGGTGGGAACTGTGACAGTATAGCACAGGCGAAAACGGTTATAACAAACTTATATTTCGGAGTACATAGCAGACGATACCATCTTCAGAGAAGCGAGTAATAAAAAGAATACAATACCTTACATTACGAATAAGTGGGCGCTCACCATGCTGGCGTCGTTGGTGAACACTGAACCGGTGGTTCTAAAACATTAAAATATCGTGTAAAAGAAGGCTTAAAAACGTCATTTTTTTGCAGTGAACTTATATTTCGGTGCGAATAATAAAAAGAATAAATCACCTTACATTACGAACAAGTGGGCGTCCACCATGCTGGCGTATTTGGTGAACAGGTGGTTCTAAAATATTACCATATCGTGTAAAAGAAGGCTAACAAAAACCTTCAGTAGGCTTTTTTTTTCAGTAGGTTTACGAATGCGAGGAAAACATTTCGTGTTATTCCACGAATATGTTGAGCTAATACCTGTTTGTTAGAACTGATTTTTGGCCATTTGAAATATTTTCCTCACATTCGTAAGCCCATGCAAAAAAATTAACGTTTTTTTTTAGCCTTCTTTCACACGATATGGTAATGTTTTAGAACCACCTGTTCACCAACAACGCCCAGCATGGTAGACGCCCACTAATTCGTAATGGTCGTTTATTCTTTTTATTTCTCGCTTCTGTGAAGATGGTGTCGCCTGTTATGTATTATTGACACCGAAAAATATAAGTTTTTTTATAATAGTTTTTGCCTGTGATACTGGCTCAGGTACCACCTTTTACCTTAGTGCACATACTAGTTCCATAATTAAACGAATCTTACAATAACTAAAAGAGGTTTTGGGTGCAAGGAACCTGTCATTGCGTGGCGCAGCTTAACTTTTTTTTACCACATCAGATGGCTTTCAGACAAGGGGTTTTGGTTGGTGTGGGAAATCGATGACTTGGTTTTGAGCTGACCACTCAGCTTTGCTTATCTTGCTAAGGGTCCCTCGGGATTTAATTTTTTTCTTCTTCTTCTGATTGTTGGTATGGCGGGCTTTCATTTGGCTGCTAGTATGCGACAACTTGAAGTGAAATCTTTAATACATTAAATCTCATGTTAGTGCAAGCTGCGCAAACTCCCCAAAATCCGAACAGAATTGCACGCTTGCATGAGGTACTGAATGCTTCAGGAAAGATGGTGGCCATCGTCCTAGCACTCGCTCCACTTGACTCCTAGCTTTAGAAACGTTAAAGCACCAGCAAAACTTTATATAAATTGATTCAAAGTATTCAGTGCTTTAGTATTAATTAGAATAACATTTAGGTTTATGTTCAGCAGCAGTGTTAGTTAATCAGAGCTGTTTTATTGAACTAATATAAAATCAATGCAAATTTGAGTCAATATAAATTGTTTCAGAGTACTAAGTGCTTTAACATTAATTGATTAACATTTAGGTTTATCTTCAGCATCGATGTTAGTTGGTTAGAAATGTTTTTATTTGAACAGTGACGGCACTGTATTTGGAATACTTACATCATATTTTTCACTTGCAAGCTGGCGAAGTAAATCCCTGAACGGACAGAAGAATATTTGATGCGAAGTCACTATGTGCATATAAGGGGATTTTAGCCCGTTTCCATATTGGTCACACCAAGAATTTATAGGGATGGGGGAGGAGAATTTGTAACTCTTAAAAGTCCTTATAAAACGTATTACATTCATTTTTTTTAGTTCCGTCCGAGTTTTTAAGGGCGTCACGCGCTGGTAATTTTTTGCTCATTTTTCAGGCCAAATCTAAAGTAAACTAAATTCCAACAAAGCTAAACTAAATTACAATTAAAAACATGCTAGTTTCGTTTAGTTTAGTTTTAGGCTGAAAACTGAGTAGCAATTCCCACATAAAACTCATGGCGCCCTCTATAAACTTAGACAGGAACTGATAGGAATGAATCTAAGACGTTTCATCAGGGGGTCTCTGTCACAAATTCTCGTCCCCAACCCTATAAATTCTTGGTCACACCAACCTTATGCATTGCTTGCTTTTGAGGGAGGTTATCCCTCCTAGTGTCATTGGTGTCACCGACCACTAAACGGTCTGTCACGGTCTTGTCGATTGTCACCATCTTGAAGGTACTCGTCGCCGCTTCCACCTTCTGCGAGGCACTGCGTGTCAATTGGGTGATGATTCTGTCCTCCTCTCCGGGATTTTTCAATTTTTGAACGAGATACACATTTACAATGAGATATAGATTTGGGGGTTGGTTAACATCTCTCATGCCAGGCAGCCCGGGGCCAATGCAACGTGACTGTGGTTGGCGTTAATGACTTAGCTGTCGATTTGCCATTAAACCTCAACCCCCTGCCCCCCTAAAAAGACAAAATTGCTGCAATCATGGGGTTGGTACTGCGTTTATCGATAGATTTTGACGTCTTTCTTATACCATCCCGTGTCGCCTTGCAGCCAGTCCGGTCAGGGCTTAAGTCATACGCGTAAGTTGTACGCGTGCGAGGAGAGTTCTTGCTGAGCGCTCTGATTTTGAAAGACAAGATAGGAAAATTAAAAGAGAGTGCACTGTAATTCTGAAGGTAAGCTGTAAGGTTTCTACGGAAGAAGATGATTATTCTCAAGATGCTGCTCAATCCTAATTCATTACTTACTGCACAGCTAGGGGATTGTGCACATAGCATTACATCTTAAGCTGTCAGCAGAATTTAGCCTTCTGCTGCATTTTTATAGGCTCCTGGAGATCCAACTTTTCAGTCAAAGCTCCCACACCAACAGAGCCCCCGAATCCAGGCTTCTTTTATACCGTGGAGAACAATGGTCTCTAACCTAAGGCCATATTGGCAAACCAGTGCGAGCCGCTCCTAACTGGTTGAACAATAGGACTCGTTCGTTACCCAGCTGTTGGGCGCTGTGCCAACTCCCACGAGTGCACAGTAGTTAGCGTTGCGTTCAACAGCTATGTTAACTTTAAGGTGCACTATGGTGCACTGACTCCGTAGTTTGCGTGTTGCCGTACATGTAAGCCGGTTACAAAGCATTACGCACGCTGTGGAAAACACAAAAAAAAGGAATCTACCTCAGGTACCCATTCACCTTCTGGAGGCCTTATAGGCGTTGAATGACTGATATTACACGAGTACAAATTATAATAGGTAAGATAGAATCACTTTGCTATCTACTAAAAATCGTAAATTAAGTTATGAGAACCATTTTTTCTCGTACGTGAATAACATCTACAAATGTCTCACTTACCTTGTTCTGCAAGAAAATGGCGCTATATTGAAGTCTTTTTTTTTCTTGTACGCACTTTTCTTATCGATTTGCTGGCAAGTCATATTCCGCTCATTATTTTTGAGTTGCCAAATGAAGTTTCAACCCATCTTTTGGCAGCCGTCCAAAAATTGGATATACGAGCTGCTCGCTGCCTCATGGAATTCAAGATCGACGCCAGCGGAAGTGCAAGATCAAAGCGAAATGTTATATATTTGTGAAAAAGAAATTTTTCTTTTTCTTTTTGGAGTATATGGGGGTTTAATGTCGTTATCTTCTTTGCAATGTGAAAGAGTGCCAGTAAGATGTAAAGGGAAGCAGATTTTAACGTCCAGCAGAGCCTCTTGAACATTTTATCAGATGCTTAAAACTTAAGTATATATAAAGGGCTTTACGCGAGCTTTAAAAACTAAAGCCTTGTTCTGCTGGAGTTTGTGTGGCAAAACTTCAAAGCTTCGAAACACATACTAATGCCGTAACAGGCAAATGCCGAAATCAAAGCAGAACTGTAAGATTGTTTCATTCGACTTGAAAGATTATTCCTACTTTAAAAACATAGACATTATTCCTACCGGCCAGATGCCGTAAAACAAGTGCTAGAGTTGCTTTACTGGTTACGCCACTTGGGATCAAACTCGCCTGCTAAGAGACCAGTCATTATTTATGGCTGGGGGGAAAGCACTGGAGGAAATAAAATGAATGTGAGTACACAATTATCGATGATCCCCCCCCCCTTCAAAACTCTGAAAAAATCATGAACCCCCTTCCTTGTCAAAATCCAAAAATATTATTACCCCTCCCCCAAAAAATGCGATTTTTGTATGCTGTTGAGACTGTCTGCAGATGATTTCCTGCATAGCTAAATTACGTAGCACTTCGCACCGAAAACGTGCCTAGTTTTTAATGAAAAGGCACGATGGGATAAAAATGTTCTATAAAACAAATCGAGTTTCATACAATACATATGATGAATGCACTGTTTACTTGCATGCCCGTATCCGCAACATAGTCAGCACCCAAAAGACAGAAGAAGCCAAGAAACCACGATGCAACGGTTTTCTAGAAAGTTTATTGGAATAACTTTACTATAACTCTACTGTAGCTATACTATATAAGCTAGTGAGCGAAAAAAATTGAAGTAGCTTAAACTCGCCCTAAGCTCTAAGTGCTCAATGTAAGAAGAGCAAAAATCTATGCCAGAACGTATTGAGCTACCTTGAAAAGGACAACCAACTGGCTAACATTTGGTTCTAAAGCCAAAGGAGGTGAGATTAAACCTGAAGATTTCTAGAAACCATAGATGATTAGGAGGTATCGTTCAGCTTTATAAGAGAGGTACATATGAAGGTACGTTTTGGCTCACGGACGTTTGGCATGTAATTTTGATGTGCGAAACATGGGTAATGAAGGCAATCCCATTTGAAACGGAATCGTCTGACATTCACAGACCAAACATTGTGCATATATTAACCAATGAAATCATTTGCAGCTCATATTGTTTACTCTCTGTGTCCAATCATTAGACAGTGATCAAATTTAATGTCACTTTTGTCAAAGCGAAAGCTTTGATGTTCCTTTCGGTATACGCATTGGTAATCAAAGGTATAAGCATCGCGTGTGTAGTTGCTGAGGGAATCGGTATAACTGAGTACTGTATGGTGGCTGTCAACTTGTACAACCCAACTTCACCCTTCGCTGTTTAGCTATGTCACAATATCATTAGTTTACACTTCAGTTGTTGGCTAATGGGTTGACATGGGATCAGCCTCGTGTAACCAACTGCCTTAATGATATTGGAGGTCTCTGGTTCCTCTGCATTCCTATAGATTTTTGGAATGGCATGTCCTGTCATTAGATCTATTCCAGCTTGCAGTTTTGCATACGTAAGCGAATCTATTTATAGCTCACTATGTTCGTCATTGTCATTAATTTCATTAGCTGTAAGCGTAGTAGAGGGTGCACCTTATATCTTTAACTTGTCCGCTGTACACCTTCATATGACAACAGACCATTTGTGGTTTCGTAAAGTAGCTAGTATCTGTGCGTAACGATGTAAGCCGTACCAATTTACGTTGAATCACTGCTTCTTAAAACTAGTTAGGTGTTTATTTACTGTTGAATACCTTATCCGTCAATATATTTAAAATAGCTGAGATGTTCGTCAGCGCACATGTTGTAAATCTGACCACTGGCTGGCTTGCAGGCTGCGCACATGTTTCAAATGTGACCGCGTATTGTATATTGTCGACTTCCAGTTGTTAATTGTTTTTTTTTTTTGTATATTGTCACGCATTCACACCTATTTAATTTAATTTTTTGCAAATGGATCTGTGACTTGCTCTCTGCAGCAGTGACAATAACGTCATATTATTAGGCAAACTCCATGCTGGAGCCAGTTGGGCTAGATTGAGAAAACTTAAATTTGTGGCTGAAGGGTACAAGTAAAATGGGACCTCCTGACCGGCAAATAAAACCACAAGTGCATACAAGTCACAATTTTAATTTTCAACCGGTAACTTCCGGTCTTGGTCACAATAAAAATGATTTAAGATAATAAAAATATCAAAATAGTGCTGCAACAACAGGAACAGCCACTGTGAGCTCCACCATTTTGAAAGTGACGTGAAATGGTGGAGCTTCACTTTCAAAATGGTGGAACCCACAGTAGGCTAGCTGCAAAAAACACTGGAGGGGGGAAAGAAGGGCGTCATATTGAAGCCAATGCTGTTAAGAGCGGTTTTCTTAGTCCTAAAACACGCGATTTTTGTCGATTTGTAGGCACTTGCTGAAATCCCTTACCTCGCAGCGTAAGGGATTGGAGAAAAAACTTTTTTTAAGCCTAAGACATCCGCTCTCAAATCACTGGCTTGACTAGAATTTACGTCGTTTTTCGCTCCACTTTAATCTGGTGCCCCTTGTAGCTATCGCTCTCCAGATGCTAGCTCATAGCCAATATGGCGTCATTGTCGCTCTCCATAGTACAACCCTACCAACGAAGTGTTCCTCTACCATCTTTGTGCTCTTCCAGTTTTAAGAAGCCCCCACCAGTGTTAAGCCCTACCAACCCGATGTTTTTCCATCCATTAATATTTGTTACGATTCGACCTTCACGGACTTTTCACGATCCTAGAGAATAATATTTGGGTATGCATATATACACGAGGAATGCCTTCAAATCTGCTGGCATAGAGCGTTGCTTGTGGTATTGAGATGGTGCCCGTGGGTATCTTCCATCATTAGCTTACCCGTTAGGGAGGCGATGGGGGGGGGGGGGCGGACCGTGAGTTCTTGGCAACACCAATGACATTCAGAAGGGATACCCCCCTCCCATCAAAAGGAGGCAGTGGGTATGTGTGACCAATACGGAAATACGCAAATGGGCTAACACCAATCATGGGCTCACTGTGGTTATCTTCGACGCTTACACTTGCCGTGGGTTTACCGTGGGTGTAAACCACCCACGTTACCCCGATGCTTAATATATCATGTAACTCGGAAACCTTAATAGCTGGAAACAATGATTGCAGTAGTTTATTTATATTACGAAACTGAGTTGCAGTTGTTCTTTTGAGTGTTGATATGGCTGTTACACTTTATTTTATTTTCGTTTTTATTTTTTTCCTCCTTATTGTATTTTGTTTCAAAGCCATTTTTCACGTTTTTCGTTACCTCTTCTTACCCTACCAAACTCCAGATTCCCTCATAAGGAGTTTGTTTTGTGTAGCTACTCTTTTCGTTTGTTTCAAAATAATTTTCAACGTTTTCTTCGTCACATCTAACCTTCACCTTGTCCACCGTAACTTTACATCAGTAAATATCGTTTAACCACTGATGAGCATTCATATTTTTTTAGCTTAAAATCGTCCCACTACCTGTTCTTCCTCCACATAAAATTACTGATTGCGTCAGTACTTTTGGTAGAAATAGCTATTGTGTCCGCTGCCTATCTTGAGTTCGCCCCAGAACGAATACAGATAATCGATTGTATGTTTTCGATAGCAGAGCACCTTGTTGGTATCCTAGATGGTCACAAAAACAATGGCGGCCGCCGATTAAATCCGCTCCCTCCAGAAAGATGTAGCCGCTCATAAAGTACCTGCAGGACTCAAGATACTCTGCGCGCACAATACCCCATGCTCATCCACACGCACGGATGAGCTCCGCTCGCTTCGCTGGAATAAACAGAAACTGTTCTCTTAATAACGCTTACACGTTACAGCTATACTTTGTTCCACATTATGTTTTCAGAAAACTGACTGTATGACGCCACGTTTTCTTCCACAACGAGTGTAAAAAATCCATAAACATCCCATTCGTAAACTCTAACAGTAACTATGTTGAGTCTACAAGTGTAATATTCACATGTTTTTACACTCTTAGTGCAAGGAAACGAGTCGTCAGCCAGTCAGTTTTCTGAAAACATAATGTGGAACAAACTATAGCAAGATACAAAAGAGAATAAGTACAGAAAGGAGAAGACATTTTGCAATATCATGATGACTAGGGATGCCTCGATAATCGATAATTCGATAATATCGCGATAAAAAAAATCGTCGATCATCGTATCGCACTTTTTCTTAGTTATCGAATTATGGTGCAAACCCCGACGCTTGATATAATCATATCTCGGAAACCGTAATAGCTGGAAACAAGCAGTTGTGTGGCATTACATGTGGAATTGTAAAGAGCTCACCAACCAAGTGTGTAATACAGTTGCTAGCCACTTTAGCTGATTGGAGAGTTAGTTTAATGCAAACAATATTTAAGCATTAAGTAGTAGCACAATTGCTAAATTGTTTCTACATGGTGATGAAGCAATGGACAATGGCAAGTGCATTTTTATGTCTTACTGACCAAATGGCGAGCGCCACACATTTCACATTCGTGAAGGTTTTTTTAAAATTAACAATATATGTCCCAGCCTTACAATTTTGTTGTATCGGGATATTATCGATTATCGCCATAATTTTAAAAATTTTACCTGAATAAAAAATTAATTGTGTCGTGCCATCCCTAATGAAGACATCACATCAATTGATCCGACTTTTAGAACCAGTACCTACAATAAAAAAAAAAGACATTCAAGCTCGACGCATAAAACGTTAAAAAACACTGGTAGGCCTACCTAATATTTTGGAGCAATACAGTGGTGGGCTCCATTTTCAAAGGTTAAAAATAAAAATAAAACAAATTCACACACTCAACAACCACCTTACTAGGTCGCCATGTTGAATAAATTGTGGAATTTATTCAACATGGCGACTGGTAAGGTGGTTGTTGAGTCAAACAATTCAAATTGTGATTGTGTGGACGTAAATTTTTCAGAGATATGTTCCTGGTCACATTGAAAAACCACAAGTTCATACCAAATAGAAACTATTTAATAATTTTCGGCAGACTATGCTGACTTGGTCACATAAAAATGAAAGCACACTGAGATAAACATGCCCAAACAACACAGCTACGGAAGATGGAAGATGCTGATGTCCGTAGCTGTGTTGTTTGGGCATGTTTATCTCAGTGTTTTTTTCATTTTTATGTGACCAAGGCAGCAATTGTCTGCCGAAAATTATTAAACAGTGTATATTTGGTATGAACTTGTAGTTGTTCAATGTGACCAGTAACAAATCTCTGAAAAATTTGGTTGTTGAGTGTGTGAGTTTGTTTTATTTTTATTTTTAACCTTTGAAGATGGAGCCAACCACTTTATTGGTCCCGAAATATTTAGGTACCAGTGTTTTTAACGTTTTATGCGTCGAGCTTGAGTGTCTTTTTTTTTTACAATACATAACGCATTTTTTAACCATTCATACAGTATCTACCATGCTAAACTTAACCCCACACAATAAAAAAAAATTGTTTCATTAAATCCACTCAATATGAAGTAATTTATCAAGAGTATACAAAGCGGTTGGTAAAGAAAAGTACTTTTACTGTATATACAAACTGGAAATAAAATTCCAATTTGGCAAGATCTCCAGGACTCGAGACTAAGAAACGAAATATTTAATTGTAAGTTGGGTTGACCAGTTGTAATGAAGAAATTAATGGACGTAGTTGCATCCGAATTCCTAGATGTAGACAACGGCCTAGCAACATCGATGGAACACCCAAGCAAGCTTTAGGGCGCGTTTACGCAGCGACTCGCCTTTGCATTCTCGCAGCTAGAACTCAATCGCGATGGCAAAGGTGACATTGCCATGGTAACAACGCTAAATGGATTAGCTAAATCCGACATCGTTTGAGTAAATACTTGCAGTCTTATAATCCGTGCCAATAATATAAAAAATTCCTCATGACGAAACAATTTTCCCAAACGTTTCTGAACTCACGTTATTTGCTGTTTTCGTTGCGAGGCGGCAGACATAAAACCGCCGCCATGTTGCAATTTGAGGTGATTTCTAGCTTCTAGCTGCGAGAATGCAAAAGCGAGTCGTTGCGTAAACCCACCCTTATACCAAGCTTGTATCATCTTTGTCTCTCTCTTAGTCAGCATCATCTTACAAAAAGAAACGATAAAAAAATAAAAACTTGTTTATACTGAGCTTTGTGGTTTGAAACCTTAGCAGGTGAAGGTTTGAAAAGCTTCTTGGCATATCCGGTCCTTGTTAGTGTCACCAAGGGATGATGAGAGACTTGAATAGAAAGGTTATGGGG
Source organism: Lithobius niger (assembly GCA_023313725.1). Taxonomy (NCBI): domain Eukaryota; kingdom Metazoa; phylum Arthropoda; class Chilopoda; order Lithobiomorpha; family Lithobiidae; genus Lithobius; species Lithobius niger. The sequence continues at coordinate 36,422 of JAHWFP010225784.1, forward strand.
GAGGAGGGTTCTTCCGCTCCAGGCTGACATTTGAACACGGTTCCTACATTTCCCCGTCTTTAGTTTCTGTAAATGGGACCTGAATGACATTTTACCTGTAACAGCTCTTTGAGTGCCGATGAAAGGGTGGAATTGAAACTTGCGGTATCAGTGGCTTTGTTGGACTGCCTCGTACGTTTACGCCTGAGGCAAAGAAGTAGCCCCCCCTTGTGGCTTGCACCCCATCCCAACCAACCATTCCTCCATATCAATCACACACTTTCCACAAATGGAGTTTCGTTGCTCTCCATCAGAAAGTTAGTGCCGGCTGAGGATGTGGTTGATGGAGATAAAAGGCGGTTTTTTTCGAAGAGGTATTGATTAAGGGGATAAAATGGAACAAATGATGGAAAGTTAAGAATAAATTTAGACGACAAAGAATTCATGATTCGTTAGTGGGCTTGGGGTGAGCCACGATTGGTGTAATAATGGTGTACATGATGAGTAAGCTGCGGTGATTTCCTGAGCGTAGGTTCCTGAAGAAGACGATCAGATTGGCAACTGGAAAAGGGATTCAGGTCAAGCACCTACCAGACGCTGCTAACCAGGGTAGGGTGTAACTGCGCGGTAATGGAATTCGAATTCCTACCAGCGTCAGAGAGGCCGCGTTGGGAAAATCGTTGTGCAGGTTGGAAGATGGAAGGATGCGTAGAACAGAATTGGTATGCTAAAATCTCACTTTATCAAGACACGCTAGTGTGTCGCCCGCCAAGATAAAACGATAACATCCAGATAAAATATATATATGAGCGTGGCGACCACTAGACACGTTGTGTCTTTACTGCAAGTTGGCTGTTTTTAGGCATGTGAGGATAAATAACTATGCGACAGAAAAGGCTGAGACTTGTTTGATCAAGAGGCTTTGGTCGCCTGGCAACATAAAAGTCACTATTAAGGACACAGCTTACCGTTTTCTTGTTGAAAAAACGACGTGAATAATGTTGATATTTGCCTAATTACTTACTGCTCGCTACTTACTACTACTTACTAGTAACGCTTTTTATGTATCGCAAAAATAAATTCTTCCATGCGGTGAATAAAGCTGGTTCTTAGGTTATTTTACAGGTATTGGTCTGTAGATGTGCCCTTTTCATATGTACTTTTTTGATTGGTCAACTGGTTCAGGGGTTAGGGAGCTCCAAACGTCCAAATTGATTGTTTTACATTGTTTTAAACATTGTTATTATGCAACAATGCCAACTGAACATTAAATAAATCCGCGCGTTTGCAAGTAGATACTTCAGTACTAATAAGAAATCTAGACGCACTCTAGTGTGTCGCATCAAGTTAGGCATCAATCATCACAACAAACATCCCAACAATTCAATTGTCAAGGTTGTAAACCATTGTAGCGCGGCGCCATAGCGTCAGTGTCTTATATCTTGAAGCATAGTTGGGCACATTTCAGGTGCTTGGGGAAAAATAATAATGCGATACAAAAGCTTAAATTGTGTTTAAATCAAGAGCAATGACCCACCTGACAAAAATTAACTCGTGTAGGAATGCCGGCTAAGCTGCTTTCATGTTCCGAATGGTTCGGCCCTTCAAAGGAGTGATATCAACACACCAAAACATACGCCAACTTAATCGCACCGAATAATACTTTGGACGTTAAATGCAAAACTTGAACATTGCTACCGAAAGTAGCATTGTTATATAGTTTTTATTTAACATTCGAACTATTAAGCGGTGCGATTAACTTGGCAAAAGTTTTGGTGTGTTGATATCACTCTTTTGAAGGGCCGCACCATTCGAAACTTGGCGGCCCCTTTTACCAGTTTTGGTTTTTGATATGATCCTAATTATTTGCAAAAAGATGACTGCTGTCCTCAAAATCTAACGAAAGGCAAAAAAAAAAATAAATAAATAAAAAGAAATGGACCAAAAAACTCGATTGGTGTTTCCATCTCAAAATTACTTAGAAAAAAATTAATTTCATCAGTTTGGACCCAAAAAAAAAATCTGATATGTACCCCAAAACAAAACTTGTTAAGGATTCCCGCCACTCTTTTCGGCCGTGTTAAGTCGTGATATTAAACGCCAAGCTCTTTCGCCAAGCTAATCCCATCGAGTAAGACTTCAAACGACAAATTCAATAATTGAAAATTGCGCTGTAAGCAATTTTCATATATTTCATTTAACCTTCGAACTATTACTTCGCTGGATTAGCTGGTGGGAAAAAACACATTCTAGATCACACTAGGAAGCAGGCTTTGGACCTATGTAGGCAGAGCGGACAGACCTTTAATTCAAATTTACATTTAGTGTTTATTTTAATGACTGTACATATTTGTTAATGCTCCTTAAAAATCTGGGATAAATGCTCACTCGGCTAAGTTTGGGCTCTTTGCCTTTTGGTGTGACGTACTGCTGTTATTAGCATGCCTTTGTCGTCTTTTAGATTTTTTCTTTCAAATAGGCCAAAACTACGTATCGTATTTATTTTAATAGATTTTCGTTTGCTCCATTATTTAGTGTCTTGTGTAGTTATTTTTTAGCTTCTTTCCACATCCGACACTAAAGATGTGGGCCATCGCAGCCGACTAAAAATAAAACGACACGTTTGTCACGGCTGGTTGAGCTGCCGCCGCTATAATTCTGACCTTGTTTGCAACAATAATTACTGCTGCGCAAAGTGCCTTCCCTAGATTACAAATGTTAATATTATGAAGCATTTAACTGTAAGCCAAACAATCATCAGAGCGATAGTTTTTAACAATAATCAAAAGATTCAGTATGTTGGCAATGCTGCCGCTGATCTAATACTTGACAACGCCACCAATAAAAATATTGAGGCGCACACCTCTATCATGCGCAGCGACAGCGATCTTAAAACCTTATTATGAGATATCAGTAACGATCACAATATTGTACGTCAAAGAGTATTAGCTCTTATACCTACTTTAGCCTTTAGGCCTAATTTTTAGCTTTTAGGCCTATTTTTTAGTTGTAATTTTGATTTCATAAGTAGCAGCTGCGTTTTTGATTAGGCCTATTCATTAATACACCACGGTATTGAGACTACACTTTGCCGTGGGAACGAGGAATCTTTAAACTATTAGACGCAGGCATGTTGTTGCTTCGTGCTTTGAAGTAAACACGTCGTTTGTTGTTTGTTTCGTTTTATATGTATCTTTTCGCCGTGATACGAGAATTTAGGTTCCATATTCGGGGTTCCCATCGCTAGTTTAAAAGCCAGTTTCGTCGCCATGCTGAAGGTGATTCCTCCAAGCATTCTTTTCTTCAAATTATGCTAAGGTGTATCGTTAACGGAATTCTTTTGTTTTTTATGTTACGATGTTCCAACAGTGATTAAACTGCGACAATCAACTGTTATTATTTCACTGAGTTACGTCGAAAAAGGTTATCAGCTAGAAAGAAGCAACCAAAATTTAATTTGCCGTGTTTTCAAAGTTCACTTGACTACCACCAGCATGGTACCGGTATATATGCTTCGTCGGAATTCCTTAACTATTAAGGATTCCAAATTTACAATGGTGAGTGTTAGAAATAAATTCGAAAATTTTTGATTTCTTCCATAAATATTTTTCAATTTACGGCAAATTTTGGCTCAGCAATACTTTTGGGGGTACAATCAAGCGATGTACCAAATTTCATTCCAATCCGACCTTTCGTTTGGGCTTCACCCTGACTACAAAAGTGCAACCAACCAACACACCAACCAACCAACACTTTTCAATTTAGTGTCCGTTATAGGCTACGCTTCGCTCGTTCGCTCCGCCAACAAGAGCTTCATGAATCAAGTGGCAAGAAGTCCATCTTAACAAGGCAGAACTTGCTGGGAAGTGTTAAAAACTGACAGAACGGATAGGTCACTTTGTTTGGTACTAGCCATAAACATACATCGAAGTCCCTTCTAGTTTTAAAGTTTTAATTTTTTTTACCGGTCTGTCCGCTTTTAACACGTCTTGGCAAGTTCTACTTTGTCAAGATGGACTTTTTGCCAATTTTGACTCATGACGTTCTTGTGTTATTTGCTATTTGCTATTACTTTTGTAACTCCTGATAATGGTTCTGAGATGAGCCGAAACGTCGTGTTTTAAATTATGTTTGTGCACTTTTGGCATTTACTTTGTTACATAACATCTTACGTCATCAGGATGGAGCGGAATTAAGGTGTAACTTCATAAGCATCACTTACATCATCCTGTTCTGTTCACGCTTCATAGGTTTACAGCCATGGAAATGTCAAGTCGATGCATATGTGAAAGATCAAGGCCCTTTAGGCCTGTCGACATTGCAAATGGCGGCCACTAAATTGATACGAAAAAAATCTATAAAGTGGGAACTGAGCCAGCAGCACTGGCGAAAATCGTAATAAAAACTTATATTTCGGTGTCTAATAATAAAACGGGCGACACCATCTTCAGACAGACGAAAAATAAAAGAATAAAAACACCTTACATTACAAATTAGTAGGCGTCCACCATGCTTGCTTTATTGGTGTCATTGGTCTCCATGCTCCCTGCATCCCAAACGCACGCCCCTAACTGCCTGTTCACCAATGACGCAAGCCTGGTGGACCCCCACTAATTTGTAATGTAAGGTGTTTTTATTCTTTATTTTTCGTCTCTCTGAAGATGGTGTCGCCCGTTTTATTATTAGGCACCGGAATATAATTTTTATTGCGATTTTCGACTGTGCTACTGGCTCAGTTCCCACTTCATACATAAGTGCACATACCAGTTTCGTAATCTACGTCTACTTAGATGACGACATCTAACAGTTGATGAACTGGGAGCAGAGTTGGGGAAAAATAAAAGTAAACAAAACGAGCTTGTCAGCCCAACAATGGACTCAATAACAGCTTTCCAACACAATAAAGCCTTACACTATTGTTAACAACGATTAATTATGGAACCTCATTATTAACCATCCGCACTCAAGGTAGTGAAAGGCCCTCCACCCACCTAATCCGTGGAGGAGTGTGTAAGTCTAAAAGACCATGGGTGATTATCAAGACGGCTTTTGATGTTCTGGCGTAGGGAGAGTAACAACATCTCTGATAGTCTGTTACTGTTGTTAACTGAATGTGGAAAGAAAGGAGTTGCAAGCCGTACGTTCGTCGATTATATGTTACGAAGGAGGAGTAAGCATTGTTTTCGAATCGTAAGATACTTCTAGAAGTAATTCGTTTTTTTGACTAATCTCATTTCCATCCCTTTCCATATATCTTCTCTAAGCACTTAACCATTTACTCCGGTAGAGTTGCAATTACTTAAACCTAATCTCGATTTTTGCTTACTCTTTGTAATCACGTGGATTGTTTTCCAAGGAAATTCAAGCAGTCGCACGTAAACGTGGAGTCTTCACTCGTAATTCTTATACGTCGAAGCACCCATTCGCGTTAATATACTACTTAAAAACTGCAGTCAGAAGTCTTTGGCGTAATCTGATCCTGAATCTTGGCATAGTACCCAACTTCTTTTTTTTTTTTTTTGTGCGACAACAACTTTGCCTTCTCCTCTTTTTTTATTCCGTGGGATTTTTTGGCCCTTTTCCTTAACCACAAGGGCCCTTAGCCGTATGCTGGCCACATTCGCCTAAAAAAAAAAAGTTGGATTCCGAAGAGATATATGTCAGAATTCATGT
>JAHWFP010225788.1:0-17280 GCA_023313725.1 Lithobius niger
GGATCGATAAGGAAGAAGCCATGTTAGCTCTGTGTTTTATGTGTTTTATTTCTTTAAAACGACCTTCAGAACGAGCTTGATGAACGAACTAACTAGCACTATGTTCAATGCATTTATCCTGCAACCTTTAAATTGATGATATGGAGACTTTATTGACACAAGTTCTGCCCACTACGACATCAAGCAAGAAATGTACTTTTAATCCATCATTTGGTTGCACCGATTAAAGACCAAATTTACAAAAAAATATTTGTTTTCTTTAGCGTATGTACTCTGTCATCTTGGGTGGAATGGTCCACCATACCCATTTCATTCAGCAAACTTAAGCAGACCATACCGTAACCTTCAGTTCGCATCAAGTGATGTGCATACAAATGCAACTACAGTATGCAAAATAAAATACATTGTGGATGTTTTTATTCAGTTCGTATCAAGTGATGTGCACACAAATGCAATTACAGTATGCAAAATAAAATACATTGTGGATGTTTCCAGAACAACTAAGACGGACAACTTGGATAATTGCATGCAATTAACTGTGCAATCAATACCTCTACCTCTGATACTTAACATTTATACCAAAGCTACAACCAATTCCCATGCAGAACCCTTGCATCCGCCTCTCCCTGCCTCTAATTTCTCCATTCTTGTGCAACAAATTTGACTTCTTATTCATCCTCGTCCCCCACCGTATATCACTACACTGAAAATCCCATCCTTCTTCCAACCTATACTTCCTCCTCAACCGGATGTCCAATCCCCTCAGATCCTAGGCCCCCTCCTTCACCTAACCCACACGCCAAACACTTCACACTCGACCATACAGTATCCCCTCCCTTATGTTAAATGCATCTACAAGCCTATTATCCACATACTTGCGCCATTTCACATCAAGACGTATACTCAAATCAATTTTGGAGTGATATGGAAAGCAAACCTGATAAACTTACAGATTTACATTTCCATGAAAAATAATAGATGTCATTCCACCTACTATGTGCAAATTGATGTGTTTTGGAATGATGAAACTCCCTCTGAGTGACTGCCTAAAACGTCCTGAATACAAAGCGGATACCAATTTGCAAATAACTTTAATAGCTTGCCATAAAAACATCCCATTCTCCAGATTTTGAAAAGTCTTACATTCTCCACCAACAGAAAAACACGGAATCAGTTATCAAATTGAAAACTATGACTTAAAAATAATATCTACTTCATCATTAACCACAGAAATATCTATCACTTCCAGTGAATAAATGGAGCTTCCATTATCCAGATGCATATTCCTCTCCCTTTCTCTAGACCTAAATCACCAAACCCTGTTCCAGCTGTGACTTTAAATGATGTCATAACCATCACTATCCAAGTATGCAGCCCTCCTGAAACCAACTTTCCACTCCAACCAAACAGATACATGTCTGAATATTTTGAAAAATTAGGTTCCTGTAATGCACAAGCTTTTTTTTAGCTTCTGTTCATGACTAGAAAACTATTTGCAGACGAATTTATTAGGTTTTACAAGTTTTTTTTGCGACTGTATGCATGAGAAAAGTGACCAAAGTTTTCTCACTGACTGTACCAAATGTACAATCTTCTTATAAATATTTGTTAATAAGATCAACGTCTTATATATGAAAAGGGAGCGATACTGTTAAGTCCAAATGTTCGAGTGATTAGATAGTTGTCTACGTAGGCTATGTAGTTTGTTGTTTGGTCTCTAGCAAATAGTTAAATAACTTTCAAAAATGTAATTTATGACAGCTAACATTGAGCTTCTTGTGCTTGTATTTCCGTTTTATTTCAGATGAATCCGTACAATATAACAAGGCACAAACTTCATTCGTAGGGGAAGTATGGTATCGTAAATATCCTCCTATGGAGCATCTTTACGTAAGTCAATATCATATTCTGTACACAAATCAATCAGTTATGTTTAAAATTAATAAAACCGTTTTATTTCCCACAGATAAATGCTTTACATTCTAGCAATGAATTGCCTGCACTCCCTTATACTGATATCACATCTCCTGTCAATACTTGGTCGACACATTTCAAGTTACATGCCTTACAAGTATGACAAATAAAAAAAATCGTTTTCCTTATTGTTTAAGTGCTATTACAATATCAAATTAGGATGTTTATATCCATTTCTTTCAACACAGTTTATACATCGCAATACAGCTAAAGATCCATGTGAATTTGGAGATATATCTTCAAAATGTTTGCATGATGCTATAGAGACACGTATTTTTTCTGAATTCCTTAACCCGTGCAGGTACAGTGACAAGCTTTACATATACTTTAAACAAAAATTGATTGCATTGCATCTATTCCATATCAATGTTCTGTTTTGCTGATAATGAAATGTGTACATAAATTGTTTACAACTTATTTTATTGCAAACTACAAGACATGTACGTATTGCATTTAACAATTTTTTTATCTACTTTCTTCACATATATATTACGAACAAATTTTATATATTGTCAGACTATGTGAAAATTTGTTTAATTTCCAACAAACTTAATGCAGTCATAGACAATGACCCGTTACTTGCTGTGGTGAGTCTAGCTTTTTCAATTTTAAATAAGCAGAGTAGGAAGCACAGCCTAGTTTGTTGGCTTAATTTCAGTGGATAGCCCCTTGTTCTACTATCAGTCTTCACACACAAAAAAAAACCTCGTTTTCACTGCAGAGGCTGTGAAGTAAAGGTCAGAAAGATTTAATTGTTAAATGTGTCTATTTACTATTATATAAAAATTCCCCTGTAATAATTCCACAATTTTCTACAATAAAACCACCAGCGCTATGCGTACTATTACCAACATTGCTTCAAAATAGCTTACATAAAAAATGCTTGAAACAACAGTTCTCTGTTAACTGTTGTTTGAAGCAATGTGTGACAAGACCAACGACCTTCACTCTTCGTGCAGCTGAGCCCAGCTACTCCTCTCCACAAGGAATGACATGGGTTCGCAGATGAAACAGGGTTGCTCACAGCTTTAACAACATGGAAGGCACCATCGTACAGCTTGCTAAGCCTGGGGGAATGTATAGCATGAGTCAAGCACTGGATTCCTTAGAAAAAATTCCTCTGAGGCAGCATGTCAATGATGGAAAAAACCAGCAAAAAACGGGAAAACCTTGCACAAAAAAGTTGCTTCAATTACTCCCAGAGTGTTTCACTGGAGCGTCTTTCAAAAATGGATGGACTATAGAAACACTGGGAGAAGGTTTCTCCCATTCACACTGAAATGTAATTTTTTTCCCTCCAGAGATTGCTGAGAAGTTAACTGGAACTACATGTCCAGACATTTAACAATCGTTGGATATAGCACATCTATGCAAAATAGGAATTATATCATGCACTAGCAGGGGGGTGCTTAAGTAGGAAAACTGAATGCTTGGATAGACAGGTATCATATGTAGTGAATTCCTGGTACGGTACGTAGTGCATGGTTGCTGAAAAAGCTATATGTTGGTAACTGACTCCATAGCAATCCTGATTGTACGTGGAATCCTTTAATGGCATCAAAATAATTCCAAGAAGGTGAACACCTTAATGGGTCATAACTGGAAAACGAAATGGCTTCGATTAGTGGTAATTAAATGCACATGTAAACCCATTTCCGTGCCTTTGGTACTTAAATGTTAGATACTTGAAGGGAAATTGAACCCACGACCTTTCATATTAAAGAATATACATAGCTCTACTGCTGATCTATTCTGGTGGTACAGTAGAACTTTACCTTTGATTTCAAAGGTCGATGGCTTACGCTGTCTAACATTTAGGTACCAAAATTCAACGATATAGGATTTTGGTCTGTATTTACTTAACACTACTTGAGCCTGTTTGTAATTCGCCTGTATGACCAAATAAAATGGAAATAGGTTTGCATTTATGTTTACCTTTACAGGTAACTGAACTTTCGCATAAATTGCACTTCCTCAGAAAAAAACAGTAACATACATTCCACGAGGAAAGGGCTTCATCTTAAAATCCAGATTTCAGATCCAGATTTCAAATCCAAATTTCAACGTTGTCATGGGTAAAAAGAGGTGCCCAAAGAAAGACATTCAGAGGAATGAGGGAAAAAAATTACCAGCAGACTATTATGTGAAACAAGTATCTTTCAACGACAGTTCCACTGGGACAAGACATTCTCATTTAAAAACGTTCAACTACGTCTTAGCACCCTCAAGCACCCTCAATCATATTACCAAAATCTCAGGAGTATTCCAGCATAGAGACCAGACATAGTAGCTTCGTTAAGGTACCAGATACTCAATTCAATAGGCGAAGAGGTGGAAAGCATTTGCACCAGTAAAAAAAGGAGACATCATCGCCATTCACATCACCTAGCTGTATGTCTTAAAATCGGCAGCAATGTGGTTTGGTAACCAGAAGTTATTTTTTAAAATTAATTTCTTTGAGCCTTAAGTCGCCCAAAGCAACTTAATGCTTGTATGGCTGAACTGGCTCAATTTTGAACATTACCAGACTTTTAGACAAGAAGAAATTTCTGGTAAAGGGAGGTGCTAACCCCGGAATTCGATCCGGGAAACCTCCGATCATCGTAGGGGCCGAAAGACTGTCCAGAATTGGCCAGAATAGTTCCCATAGCCCCTGAAGGAGCCTGGTAGCATCTCACACTACCCTGGCCGGCAGTCCTGGCGGGGACTTTGCCAAGGCCACCTTTCCAGGAGTTCGACCAGGTCCGCAAACCTCCAGCAACCAGGCTGAGCTCTCTCACAACTCAGCCAAGATGACCACAAGTAGCAGGTGGATTCTGCTGCAATGGGCCAATACTTCTGGATCAGTTCTTTGGAACCACTAACACAATGTACAGAGCAGGAACCATTTCGGGCATCTTACTCGTAGGTATTATGGTTAACAGTCTTGTAAGTGCCCTTTTCAAACAACACCCGTGCGGTTCCCAATGTTTTCGGTCAAGCCCTAAACGAATTGGTCTCAGCAGGGCTCGTAGTGGAATGGTATGCAATGGTATGGCATATCACTTCTTCACGAAATCCATATTCAGGATATCACATTATTTTGCCCTGACATGCGAGCATACCGTCTGGCAAAGTTCAAAGAACTTGATTTATTTTTTGCTATGTGTGTATTTAACAACGTCAGTTCTTGATTTTTACCTAATTCTTGTTGTCTTCAACTAACACTCGACTGATTCTTTACGTGTAGCTGTGACATCCTCTCGTTTATTTAATCGCTTACTTCAATTCTTGGTTTTGGCACAAGGTGAGGTTGCCATTTCCACGCAGTTCTTTTTCCTAGAGCCCGAGACACCTAAAGTAAAGGCTGAAACAATTCTGCCTTTCATAATACTATGTAAAATGCCGACACTAATAGCGCACAAGAGGTTTGGTAAGTGGAGCTCTTGGATGGAAACTTCATAAGTATCTTTTCTAGTTTGCCAATTCGCCTCTTGGTAACAACCATACCAGCTCAGCCATTGATTTTAGTCACCTATTTGGCGATTCTGTTACGGCCTTTGTTGTAGGAAGCTCTGCAAGAGCGGTTTAGCAAAACAAGGCTATGGTTAATAGTCAAAGTCAATATTACTCATTATATATACGTAAATCCTGATTTCGTAGTGACAGTTTGGTGTTAATTGTACACCTTGCTCATGTTTTGGTAAAGATCTTCCAGAAAATAAAACCATGAAATTAAGTAAGAGTGATTATTCCGTTTTATAAGTTTCCTTGCGATGCTTCAATAACCTTATTACTACCGGTTGAGAATGACAGGATATATATCCTAAGTAATAAATAAAGCCATAGGCTAAACTTGAGTAATTTTGTTACTTTGGAATATTGTCGTTTTATCCCCCTAGCAACTGAGATAATTTTTGGTTTCACCAGTCTGAATAAACATTTTAGAATTTTTTTCCAACATTTTAAGGGTCCATTTAAAAATGTTCTTACCAATTTCTTCCTCCCCCAACCTAAGATTCACAGTCTGAAAACGGAGTTGCAAAAATAGAAAAGAATAAAGTTTAAGATTTTCTAACAAAGTCGAGCTCAAGGTTGGAAATTCCCTGCCTTTATGCCATACCGGTGTTTATTTATTTCTACTTCGAGGAGTGGGTCTCAGTGGTTGTGCCTATTGAAAGTTCTGGTTATCACCCTCTGTGTGATGCATTTCAAGAGGTTAAAGGAAAGTTACCTTTATCATGGGTGAAAAGATATTATGGGATCTCTTCTACACAAACTGTCAACACCTACCATTTCACAGTCCAAGCAGTTTTACGGGAAACTATTACTTACGTCCCAATAGAGGGAGTGATGTCCCGACTCCTACTGAAGCTAGGAGACTCGTCTACTTTAAGTCTACTTTAAGTTTGCATTAAATGTACTTTTTTATTCGTTGGGAACAATTATAAATTGTATCAGAGTACAAACGCACTTGCAACATATTAATAATCATTTTCAAATATTCAAAATATTTGTTGGACATACAGTACTTGGAGTTTCTATACCCATTTAAAATTGTCCACAATTGATTTTTTAGTGCTGTCAAAATCAATTATGGACGATTTCAAATGCTCAAAGAAACTCCAAGTTTATCCGAACAATATTTTGAATTTTTGAAATGATTTTTAATATATTGAAGAATGTTTGTGCTCTGATACAGTTTATAATAATTCCCAACGAATAAAAGAGTAGACTTAAAGCATAAAGCTTTAAATTTTTAATCCTGTTTTTGATCAACATGATTATGTCAGCGAACATAAATGGTAAACTGATCCTCGAAATATTCTTAAAACGTTTGATTACTTTTTCAATTTTCTTTGTTTTTGTCTCCAGCAAGTCTGTAATATGTGCTGCTTGACAGCGAGCACCAAAATAAAATACAACGACACAGAAAATTGGTGCAGAGTAGTTTTTTAATTTTCAGTGAATCGGAAAAAGCTGTCCTTCTCAATAACTTAATTAGAATCATCGATTTTGGGTTAAAAAAGGCATAATTTTACAAAATAATACATGAAATGCACTAATAGGAATTAGTTTGTGCTTGTTGATAACGTAATTGGATGCTTTACAATGAAATTATAATTAAAGACGCCCATGCATCAGTATGAGTTTCCAGCGAATTGGTACTAGTAAGAGTTTCCAAAAAGCCAGATGAAACCAATTCTTGGATTTCAAAATACTTTAAAGTAGTGTTTCATTATTGCATTACATATTTAGTTGTGGTGACGTTTAGGTTGCCTAGTTAGGTGATGTCTATTTCGGTACGTGGAGTTTCTTTATAATGGGCTCACAGTAGGAAACCTAAGTAGAACAGTAATGTGTGGGATTAGATGTGTGTTGTCAGTAGCTATGTTGTCAGTAGCTATTTTCCCATACAGTTTTTTGTCGTAGCTTCTCGTATATTTCCTTCCTCCTTGAATTAAAACGAATCATCATGTAAAACTAGACACTTTCCATGATTATTAGATTTAAAGTTACATTGGTCTGTAATTTCCTGAAACTTGTACCAGTGTGTTAAAGAAAAATTTACATGTAAAAAAGATACTAAATAGCCACTGTATATAGTTTTAGGTTCCACGAAATAAGAGCAACTAATTGATGGTAATTTAATTTCAGGTTACCATTCATGCGACAATCAATTTCTATTCCGTCATGCACATCGAAGAGAAACGTAACGAAGGTGTTTAAAGCAGCTGTCAGCATTCTTCAAGATTTGAATTTTCGTGATACAAGATCACTATCTTGTCCCAGACAATGCATATCTAATTGGTATTTTTATGAAGACATAAAGAATTTGTATCAGAAAAAAGGGAAAAATAATTTTTTCCGATTTGAAGTTGGTTTTCCTGATAATCGGATATTCGTTACACAGAAAATAGCAGCTTATTCTCTTCTGAATCTTCTTGCTGATATTGGAGGAACGATTGGGTTCTATTTTGGCTTTGGAATCTTACAAATGTGTGAAGTTGTGGGATATTTTTTTTCTAAACTAACAACTTTATTTGCTAAAAAAAAGGCTGAATTATAATTATCGTAGCGATATTAAAGCATGTTAAAACAGTCAACACGATATTTAATCCAGTAGGTTTTCGTACGTTATTCCAAGAGTGTTCCAAGAGTTGGATTTAACCTGTCTCCTACGTTAAAGACGATTTTCCATACATTCAAAATGCAAAAATGCAAAAAGCATTTTAGTAATTAAAAATATAAATAAATTCGCCATCAAATGTAGGTGAAAGACGAAATCACTCATAATTCACCTATACTTTTTTGGTACTCTTTTTTTCTTTTTTTTTAATAATAATAATAATAATAATAATAATAATAATAATAATAATACAGATTTAAAACACCAAAATGGGAACTGTTTTGGGAAACGGGAGTGCAGAAATGCCAGTTACTCCGGTTCTGCGTTAAAAGAGTTAGAAAAATATAAAAAAGTTTTTTTGGTTTCCAAAAAAAAATGTCACTTTGCTCCGAAGACTTCCTCACCTTCCCATTAGCATGTTTAGGTGCTAAATGTTTTCATGCATTTCGCATGTTTCTTTAAGTATTTTTCAAAAACCATGTAAAAACTTGTTAAAATCGTTTTTTAACAAGATAGAATCTGGACCTGTGGTAAAGCCATAGAACTAGTGTTTGTCTTCTGTTCGGATACATTTGTGCAACACACTATAGAGAACAAAGCATGTGTTTAAAAAAGCTAGGACCTACGTCTGTTTTAAGCTCTATTTCTACCAACCGGTAATTTTATTTACAAAATTCCTAGTTTTTTAGGCAGTAACTACCCAGTCCTATTCTTATTAGATGGCAGTGTGACACTTGAAAGCTGCATAAAATGAACATACGAGGCAAAATTTATAACACGCCAGCAACTAGCATAATGATAGCGCACTATTCGTTATAACATTATGGAATAGTATTGGTAATCTGTTTTTTAGATGATTAGTTCCCAAATTTTAGAGTAGCCATTACATACTTTTTTATTGTAACCACATTTTCAAAATGGCCTTCAAGTTTAACTGAGGCTATGATTGACACATTGGCTATCTAAGTGATTTATTTTGGTTTATAAATAGACTGGAAGCGGATTATGACGGATTTTTTTTTCAAACCTGCATGCCAGTTTTTAAAATGACGGTTGTACCCTGTACGTAATGGTGACCAGGACATGCGCACCATTTTAATTCGTATTCACCTCTTGTCTAAATTTTAAAATGGAAAATTAATAAGATAGGATTGCTAATGCAACAGGAATAATTTTCAATGTTCTTATGAGTCAAGTGCCCTATGCATGTATTGCCACAGTTTATTATTGCTTACACTATGGCTTACTTTGTATAGTTATCACTTTTCATTTAGCTTAGCCCCTTACCTGCTACAAACGAGCCCAACTCATCATAGACAAGACCAAAGTGTTAAGTATTAGAAACAGAGTCCAAACTAGACACAAGATGGCCAACGATGGAGAAACGACAGCAATTCCAGGTTGGTAGAGGCGTCTGCCTGAAGTTAAAGAGCTCTTACAAGTTGCTAGTTCAAGTCCCGCCCAGGTTAGTCCTACTTTTACGGATATAAACCGCAGATATAAAAATTATATGGCAGGTACGGGGTTAGTACAATACTTTACATTGGTTGATGTTAACTTGCCAATTGTATTTGTGTGTGTTTATCAGTGATTTATTGCTGTAAATGAATTTGCAAGTTGATGCAAGTCCGCATGGACTCAAGCTTACCTTTGTATACTTATCACTAGACATTTAGCTTAGTACAGTACTTTATAATGGTGAATGTGAACTTGCTAATTGTATCTATGTGTGTTCATCAGTGATTTATTACTATAATAATATTCATGCTAGTCTGCATTGATTTAAGCTTACCATTCAGCTTAGTGCAATACTTTATATTGGTGGATGTGAACTTGCGAATTGTATCTATGTGTATTTATCAGTGATTTATTACTGTAATAATATTGATGCAAGTCTGCATACCCAAACTTCCCTTTGTATACTCATCACTAGACATCTAGTCAACAAATGACCGCATTCTGGCAAACGAATTTAAGTGTATCTATACTGTCTCTGACAAATTATTCTGTTTTAATACGAACTTTATCAAATACTGAATTAGTGAACGCAGTTTAATTTTGAGCAAAAGTCATATTCTTAGGAACAGTAATAGCGCAAACAACCTCGGAATCACATTACTTTCACAAAGATGTTTTCATTGCGCAAAACTCAAAATCACCCACTTACAAAAACCATTCAAACCAATGTCTGAAAACGGACAAACCCAATACCCATTGAAAGGTTCCAAAGTAAGGTAAATAAAATGTAGTCCTGACAAATTAGGCCTACAAGACATCATACAATTTTGTAAGTCAACACTCAAACGACCAATACATGACCAACGCATAGGGCCCTTAAGGTTGTAAAGTAAGCACTTTACCGTTATAAGACAAAATTAAACGGTTCATAGGCCAGCCGAAAAAAACACATTACAATAAACATTTAAGTGACATTTAACCGAAAAACTAATGGTTTAACAAATAGCCATCTGAACACCACGCACATTTAGAAAAAAAAACGTTACGTTGCTTCCAAACAGACAAATAGAACAGTAGAAAACATTTCAATGATATGGCTCACGAAATGATGACCTCGTACTCACTTAAGGATATACCCTTCTCTCTAACAGTTATGTCAGAGATAAACACTAGTGCCAGTCTGTAGTGAGCCCCTCCCGACGACATTTTTTTTATCAAACATGTATCCTAACGGCATGCGTAGATTGTAGTGATGTTAAATGGTTGTATTTTAGCACTTTTATTCTTTCAATTGTGTTTTTATATACATGCAATATTTCGTTGTTGATGAGATGAAAATGGATGTGAGTAGGTTTCATATATTTTTCTTCGGCAATATCAAGTTTTCGTTCGTATTCATCAGGCATATCCCAGTTTTACATTAACTCTCATCATGTGATAGGCCATTTTGGAATTCCTTTCAATGGACTTTGCCTGCAATGGTTTCTTCTTTTATCTACATTGCAAAAAGTTTAGTCTTGTTTCAATTGCAACAGGAGGCATACTCAATCACTATGTTTGGAGGACTCTTATCATGTGGTTTGCGGCCTCTAAGCATAAAGAATTGAGGAGTTTTCTACGTTGCTGGACTAATGCAAACTGGAATGATGCAAAATAATTTTGAACAAACGGTAATTACGAGTCTAGATAAACTAACAAACTGCAATTTTAAGGAACCATTTGTCAAGTCACCAACTCACCTGACTATTTCTGAACGTTGGTGTAATATAATACGAGATAAAGGTGTCAGTCTTTATCCCAGAAACGGGGATAAAGATGGTCCCAAAGTTAGATTTTAAACATGGCACAAAAAAATTTTCGACTTAAAGAAAAGACAATTAGAATACAAGAAAGGTGTTTTTTGACAGTCACAGGTAATGGAAAATCAGCCAAATTCACCTGGGATTTCATTAATAATTGGCCGTAGGTTATTAATACGCTGTAAGCCTACCTGTAAGAGACCACCTGACTCCTCTTAAACTTTATAAACCGTTGGAGAATTTTTTCAGCAATATTAAAAGGACCAACAGAGTGGTTATAATTTCCGAACGAAATACCTCGTTTTGTCAGAAAGAAATGACTACCTACCCAAGCTTTGATTCAATTTCAAATTCCAATGGCTTTGAAAAACTTACATTCAACTTGCCATATGTTTAACTTCAACTTCCTTTCTAATGTTTAATGCAACAAATACACCGTGATCGACTTGTGTAGATTTGAAGACAACGTTGAAGCCCATAAAGCAGCAGGTTAATCCAGTGCCTTTGGAATTGGGGTCTAATTTCTACGTCAATCTCTCGATCAAGAATTAAATACGCCCGTGTATAAATATTTCTGGTATCAACGGACTGTAAACTCAGGCGAAACAGTGGAATTACTTTTATCCCAATTTCTGGTGTGATCACTACGAAATTGTGCCAGCATTCGCCATATAGTTTTTATGTTCAATTCAGCATGGGAGTTACTTGACAGACGATACACGGCCATTGCACAAATTTAAATACAAAACGTCGGTATAATTCCCAGTTTACTAAGAATACGAAACATGAGGCGGTGTCATACACGATAACGTGCGGCAGCCTGAATATGGAGAATACCAAATGCATCAAATTTTTACAAGAAGGCAAAAAAGAACCCAGATAAAGATCGGAAATAATCCAGATATTTTTATATTTAGCTGGACCCTTAAACCGTCAGACCTTGCTCCCAATCAAGATGTCGCATGTGAAAGGGTTTCATTAGAGGAATAATTTTCGACCATACAACATAACCTGCACCATGGCCTTTGTAGTTCTGCCACAGACGACTGACTGAAAGAAACATTGCACGAGTTTAGTCATTCATGGCAAATAAAGGATTTTCCGAATTCTGCCAAGGGTCTTAAGAGTCCCATGATGGCTTCCACGAGCGTGCTGTGATAAAGCTCCAAAACCTGACGTTTCAAAGAGTGTGGAACAAACAATCTTGAGATTAGAAGTTTCTTCTGGATCAACAGCAAGTTCACAGTAAATTGTTCCTTGGTCATAAGTACAAGTTACTGCAAATTTATCCACAAAACGCTGAATTGCTAGGGACGAGGCTTGCCAAGATTTCTATCGAAGAGAGAGCAAGAGTTTGCATAAATTGACTAGGCCACTTTTCAAGAATATGAAGTGTGAGAAGCATTTTGTATAATAATTTGTGGCACCAGGTATTTTTAATGCATTTCGACGCCGCTGAATTCGAAAATGCCTGTTGCCAACTCGAAAAACGGACTGGAAGACCGTAATTCAAGAAGGCAAACAAGATGGCAGCTTTAAAAAAAAAAACACGTGCTGTTTTTGCTGAATGTTCTGCTTGAAATTTGAGTGGGCTAGTTGGTACTTTTAAATTGTTTGGTGCTGGTGTGTTCGAAATGAACAATGCCATCTCGAAAAATTGATTGGAAGTCAGTAATTCAAAAAGGCGCTCAAGATGGCTATTTTTTTAAAGCTTGCTGTTATTAAGAAATATTCTGCTATAAATTTGAGTAATTGGTGTTTGTAGATGGTTTGACCCAGATGAGTTCGAAAATAAACGTTGCCAGCTCGAGGAATTGACCAGACATACGTAATTCAAGATGGCGGCCAAGATTACATTTTTTTGTAAAGCGTGCAGTTTTCGCGAAATATTCTGGTAGAAATTTGAGTAGTTGGTACTTTTAAGGTGTTTTGACCCTGATGAGTTTGAAATGAATGTTGCCAGCTCGAAAGTTGCCCGGAAAGTTGCTCGAAAGTTGCCTCGAAAGTTGCCACTCTATCAAGATGGAGTGGCCAAGATAGCTGTTTTTTTAAAGCCTGCTGTTATCAAGAAATATTCTAATAGAAATTTAGGTAGTTGGTGGTGTTTAAACCTCGATAGGTTCGAAAATGAACGTTGCCAGCTTGAAAAAAGAATCGGAAGTCCACTCAAGATGGTAGCGAAAGCGGCAGCTTATTTTAAAAGTTTGCTGTCATGAAGGAATATACGATTAAATATGCACTATGCGGCTCAGTTACCATTGTAATTGAGCAATTAAATAATAGAGGTAACTGTAAGTGCTAAAATTTCCGTTTAGATATTACGTACCTCATAATTTTGATGGCAATAACCGTAACATTGCATAGTTGACAAGTGTGTCATGGTTTGGGTACAGACTTGTAAAGTAGATTCTAAGCTCAAAGAGAATGTTGACTAATAAGAGGCACTTTATTACAATTTAATTATTGTTGTCCTATTGAAATGTTCTGTAAATAGTCAATTACAGGTTTAAAGAAAAATGGAATTAAGGTCGTTTATCTGTTGCAGTACATTCAATGCAAATACATGTCTTTATGCATGGGAGTTCTGTACTTACATGGACAGTTAATGTGCCGAGTCTTGCAGCAAGTAGGAAGTTCTTTGCATGTTTTGGTAATTAGTTCTAGGGTCATGAGAATTGACACCTAGCACCATCCACTGCCTTCCACCCGGTGTGATGAGGATCTGTCAAGAGCATGTCTGGCTTAGTGGTAGAAACAAAACTCAGGTCTGTGGCAGAATATACTACTTTAATATCATAATTATAATAGAAGAACATAAATACCATGCGATGAAGTACTCTTCAAGCAGTGCACGGAACGT
This sequence comes from Lithobius niger, assembly GCA_023313725.1. Taxonomy (NCBI): domain Eukaryota; kingdom Metazoa; phylum Arthropoda; class Chilopoda; order Lithobiomorpha; family Lithobiidae; genus Lithobius; species Lithobius niger. The sequence goes on from JAHWFP010225788.1 coordinate 14,201, forward strand.
TGTTTGCAAAATGCTGACTTGGTAATGACTTCTTCAAACGTAAAGCTGTAGGGAATTACTCGTCAGGAGCAACAACTTAGCGTTTGTGTGCTATCGCAAATATGTGAGCCCGTGAATTCGTCAATAACGATTTTTTTTCGGGTTGCTTCATAAAAAAATTAGTACTGACGTTGTAAAATCGAACAGTAAAGTTTTATACATCTGAGATGGATGAGTCGTGAAGTCACTTCTATCATCCTCCTGACAGCAGACAGGGCATCTTTTGTATGGATAAAAAAGTTGATGCGATGGTGTGAACGGGAATATATTTTTAATGCAAAAGTTATCATAGCAAGGGACATGCATTTATCTTCTGGCTGTACATCTCTTTTCCAGAATGAAATGTGCAGAAGTAGCCTTTAGTTGATGTCTAGGAAGACAAAAGTGAGAAAATACATTCCATTGCACACCTCGGAGGTTAATTATGCTAACAGCCTAGCCATGGTACAAGGAAAGAGGGACAATTTTGCTAGGTAATTTCATTTGGAAAGTCCTTAGATCTTTTACATTCCACAATCGACATGAGCCTCACTGGTCTTCAAAGGTCTCTTCTCTTCCTTAAACTATCAAAGTTGGCTGAGGTGAATCTCGAACAGCGACAGTCGTGGTAACCATCATGCTATCTTGCTTTGGTTCCAGTTCACGTCATCCCATCAACTCTTTCACCCGTAAAAAGGAGGACTATTTTGGCATTTCATTCTGGAACAGGCTCTGACTCTAACTCAATGCCTGCTATCATTAGTACCATAGCGGCTTGGTATCGTTACTTGTAAAATGCTGAGCTGCTTTCAGGACGGGGAAAGCAGCCACTTATGGACTCAACCAATTTATTTATTTACGGGCTCAATAAATTTATTACTCAGCTGTACAAGGTCTATATTAATTTTGTGTGTGTGAAGTATTCCAAAATAATCGTAATTGTCAAATCCACGGGTAATGAATGACAGCATGTTCTCTACGTTACAGTGAAGCCCGAAGGTTATCCCCATTGAGCTATGCTCTAAAGCTGTACATATGAGGAACCCATTACCAAATAATAATTCCTTGGATATTGTTCCATATACTGAGTTCAGAGCACTTGCAGTCATTGGATAGTACATATATTGATATTCAATGTTTCTACCATAGACCAATGTTTGGTAAAATGCTAACTTACCAGACCCACTTTTACCAGATATTCATCGCAAAGGGTGGATGGGAGGCTGTTGCTCGTAATGACCCTAGAGCAAGTTCTAAAAACATACACAGAACTCCTTACATGCTTACGTATGGCTGCAGACTGGTTGTGTCAATCGTATGTTCGGGTGGAGAAAGACTAATCACTTATATTTGCAGTGACCAGTGGAGCAACAGATCTAAACGACCATAGTTCACTTGCAGTGCATGGATTTTTAAACATGTCATTGAACCATTAACAGACCATTTCAATAGGATAAAAGTTTCAAAGTGCAATAAAGTGCCGTATTATATTCTATACTTCCTCTCAGAGCTTAACAGAATTTACTTCACAAGTTTACATCCAGCTCACGATGCACTCGAGAAACACATGGTCAAATTTTGAATTATGTAATGTCCTAATGGAAATTTTTAGGCCTACAGCGACGTTTACTATCTAATTGATCAATCGGATGGTACTTATATTGATATTCAATCTTTCCACCGTAGACCAGTGTTTGGTAAAACGTTGATTTTAAAAGTGTGTATTGGCTGAACATCTCTTGTTAACAGCAAACTTTTAAAATAGGCCGCCATCTTGAATTTAGGACTTCGCTCCGTTTTTTCGAGCTGCAACAGTCATTTTCAAACTCACCATAGTCAAATGATCTTAAAAATGCCAACTATTCCAATTTCTAGCATAATGTTCTTCGATGTCAGCAAGTTTTAAACCAACTCCGCCATCTTGGCCACCATGTTGAATTGCTGAACTTCGGTCCATTTTTCAAGCCAGCAACAGGCATTTTTGAACTCAGTAGGATCAAAATACCTTAAAAACACATAATGCCAAATTGTTATGCGAAAAATTCTCATATTTAAAAAAATGCCTTTCACCCCAAAAGTAACCCAGACTGAAAGGGATCCTTTCCAGTCTCCTCGGCCAACTTTGGGATTGTTAACTGGTCAACCTCAGTGTTACAGTTGAAACAATCGCTGGTGAATAAATAAATTTGATCCTTTAATTTGGAAACTTTAAGCTCGATTAAAGGAGAGTTATGTCTCTCCTTATTAGGGTTTAATTAATTCTTGTTTAAACGAGATAAGGTTTTGGCTGGCCCGTTATAAATTCCCTTTCGAAAAACGAATTTTACTTCCATCAAGGAAAGAATAAAAACAAGCCAGCATCCGATCTGACCCCTTCTGTTTTTCAAGGTGTCCATTAACAAAGCGGGTAGTGGTTTGTTAGTGGTAGTGGCTTGTTAGTGGTAGTGGTAGTGGCGTCTACAAGGTGGCGCCACTTTTTGAGCATGTAGATAGCTATGGGATCTATTCTGGGCTCTTAAGGATATTGCCTCGATCACTTAGAGGCAATTAGGGACAATTCTCAATGGCTTCGGATGACACAAAGGGGTCAAAAACACTATTTTGCAAAAAGCTAACGCATAAGGCAAAAGGTATATCATGGATATTTACAGATCGTATCTGCCGTAGTTGAAGTCTAAAAACAATCTTATTACATTTTATTCTAAAAGTGTTTACATCCAGCAGATTGTGATAAAATTAGTGAGCTAGGGACATTCAGCAGATTGTGATAAAATTAGTGAGCTGTGGGACATTCATCAGAATAGGGGGCCCACTGACGAATGCAACTTCGCTCACAAAGCATGAGAACGAGCAAACTACTTTTAATTTTTCAGCACTAACGAATTTTTTTGCCTTGGGCACCTATTTAACAAGACACTAGCGGAGTCGACCGCTTCGCTCGTTCATTTCGCGTCGTCTCGCTACGCTCGAGAAGCTTTCATGTTTTACCTCTTATGCTGCTGACAGACATTCCACATCTAACACGATTAATCAAGTGCAGTACGCATTTTTTGTAAGGGGGA
>JAHWFP010225791.1:0-12902 GCA_023313725.1 Lithobius niger
GTAATAAATGAGGGCACCATGGCTGCACTTTTTAGATTTGTAAAGAGTAAAACTGGAGGTTCTAGAACCATTCCCCCTTTGCGCCAGGATGGCAAGTTTATCGTGGAAAATTTTGCCAAGGCCAACATTTTAAATAATACTTTTGTTGGAAATTTTGTGACCGACAACCTGTTGATTCCGCAAATCGCTGGTGTCCCCACAACTTCCGAGTGCTACTGCCCTACCTTCCCATCTGAAACTGTCTTGCAGGCACTGTCATCCTTGAAACCGAGTCGAAGTGTTGGACCAGATGGTTTCTCCGCTTTTTTTTATCGGGAGATTAAATATGAAATTTGCAAGCCACTTTCCATGATTTTTGAGTTATCCATGAAGACTGGTGGATTACCATTAACTTGGAAATCGGCTAACATAACCCCGATTTTCAAGAAAGGAGATGCATCTGACCCACTAAACTATCGACCTATTGCATTGACTTGCGTGCCATGTAAGGTTATGGAACGCATAGTCCGTACACAAATGCTTTCTTTTATTCTGGAAAATGATATTCTCTTAAAAGACCAGTTTGGCTTTGTACCTGGAAGGTCTACGTGTTTACAATTGCTGTCCGTTTTGGACGATTGGACATACTCTGTTGACAATGGTGTACCTGTGGATGTTATTTTTGTAGACTTCGCAAAGGCCTTCGAGTCGGTAGTTCATAGTAAACTGTTGGCAAAATTGGATTTTTTTGGTTTTCGTGGTAGTTTACTTGCCTGGCTGACTGACTTCTTATCTGATAGAACACAATGTGTTCTTGTTGGTGGTATCAAATCCGATGTCAATACAGTGCTGAGTGGTGTTCCACAGGGTAGTGTATTGGGACCACTCCTTTTTATCCTCTTTTTAAATGATTTAAAAATCAACGCTGTTAATACATCTTTAAGTAAATTTGCAGACGACATTGAGATGCACAGTCAGGTCATTGACGATGCTTCTTATTTTGGCTTATCATCAGCAACATATGAACTTTTGAATTGGTCTTGCATGTGGCAATTGCCCATTGCTATAAAGAAATGTAATGTTTTCCCTCTTGGTAGACATAACTTTAAATGGGATTATTCTCTCTCCCCTGGTTCAGTTTTGCCCCACACAGATATGGTTAAAAATCTTGGTGTATGGTTCTCGTCAGATCTGAAAGTCAGGACCCATTGTAACCATTTAGTCAGGATGGCAAACCAACGTGCAGCTTGGATTAAAAAGGTATTCACCTCTGGTGATGTGGATACACTGGTGTGGGCCTTCAAGGTATATGTGAGACCCATCCTTGAGTACGCAAGTCCAGTTTGGTCTCCACATTTGATGGGTGATATAAACCATTTAGAATCTGTACAGCGACATTTCACCAAGTCGCTACGGGGTCTCAGGAATATTTCTTATGCCAACCGGCTTACATTAACTAAATTAGACTCTCTTGAACTACGCCGTCTTAAGACTGATCTATATTTAACTTACTCCTTACTCCATGGTGCTGTTGATTTTGACTATTGTAGGTTTTTTGAACTTCGAGTCGATAAACGCAGTCGTGGCCACTCTTGGAAGCTTGTAGTTGGAACTTTTAATAGTGACTGCCGGAAGTATTTCTTTTCTAATCGTGTTGTTAGAGTGTGGAACAACCTGCCTGGCGAGCTGGTAACTGCTGTTTCTTTAAATTCTTTCAAGGCCAAATTACGTGCTGTAGACTTATCAGATTATTTGTCTGGCTATGTTTAAATTTTTTTTTATTGTTATATAATGATGTTATACCATTTATTTTAGATCACTTGCCACTCTTTTGATTTTTATTACACGTTTTCCCCTAAGAAACCTTTTGGTCACTTATCAACGATGGTTTTTGTTACATTACTGCATGCTTCCAAACTTAACCTACGATTTTATTTTTTTATTATTGTAATTAATTTTTTTTTTACCTCTGTTTGGCATTATTCTTAATCATTTATTGTAGTTGACATAGAGCCTCTGGCTCCGCATATACCACACATTTATTTCTTATTGTCCCCACTTTTATAATTATTACTTTTCAAAAAAAGTTGACTTGGACCTCTGGCTGTGTGACCTTGTGGTGCCCTGTTCTTTTTTTTTCGTGCATCTTAAATGCTGCCCCATGTCCCTCCCCCTTTTTTTAGGCTGAATTTTAGCGACTCTGTTGGGTCCTTTTCAGACCTGTGTGCTCCAGCACCTAACATTTTATTATTATTATTATTATTATTAAATAACGAAGCAATGTCTGATCAGGAGAAAATGAATGCACACACGTCTTGGACGTGATAATGTTGTAACCATTTCTTCATATTTCATCCTTCGTCAAAAGGTCATCTGGGAGCGAAGCATTGTGTTTCGTTGAACCAGGCAAGTTAATTCAACATAGCCAGAATCTTATTTTACCAAAGCATCGCTAGAAGGCGTCAACTTTCTGGCAAGCGCTTCAACTCGTATTGAGTCTGTAGAAAAACTACGCGTCTTCTACCCGATCAGGCTGCCTTAGCTTGAAGTAGCTATCGGTTTCACCGCTTCATGCTTGCAGAACGTTGTTGGATGCCAAGTTGCCACTGCCTGGAGTGATCTAACAAGAGTGGTATATTTTCGCACTGTGTTACAACCTAGTCAGCCCATTTTTAACCAGAGTTAATCCAGAAAATAGTTACCTCCAGTCGTTCCGCATTTGGCCACGACCCAGAACTAGAAATGGAACATGTGGCAATATTATTACGGACACTCCGTCCAGCTCTACGGACTCTTTTATGTTGTTCCTGGTTTTATCCAATGTTTTTGGTTGATGTGTTAATTATGTTGCTTAGAACTATTACGGAACATCTTTCTTTGCAAGCAAATTATCACCAATGCTATTTTACCGTTGGGGGAGCTAATTATGCTAATTGTATTCCCATTAAAATACTTTTATTATACTTTTTATTTTTTTTTTAGCCTTAAGTAGTTTGAAACAGACAAGGCCCAGAATAGGATCGATGAGATGCTTTCGCCGCTGAAGGAGCCTGCAGTTCTCAGACCAGTACCTTGGCAGGCCTGCCAAGCTTCCCCTTTATAGTTACTGACCAAATCAGATTTATCATGCAGCTAGTCTAAGCTGTGCCATCACTCAGTCACCGTGAATCATGATTCCTAATACCAGAAACTAGATCGAACAAGGCTGTTTGATAGCAAAACCTAAACTAGGCAGAACATAAGCGTCAAATTCCGCCAACTACTTAAACCACCCGAGTGCGGGATGGTTTAAGTAGTTGCACAGTAGCGTGCACAGGCCCCCTAAGAAGGCAGGGGTAACTTAGTAAGAGGACTTAGTAATATTTTATCTGAGGATTTTTTCTTGCAGCCCCATTTTGGCTTTATTTTATGACTTTAGGCCCTTTCTCAGGCAACGCCGCATTTTGCGAAAAGGGCAGGATCAATGACCCCTTCCCCTAACGCACGCCACTGTTTATAAAAAAAAGTGTGGGTTATTAATTAAACGCCATGGCTTAATGATTTACGCAAAAAAATATTCTGCCTTTTAAATCAATCATTTTTTAAATGTAAATAAAAAAACAAATATATTTTTGGATTGAAAAACTTGGACCATAAAACGAGGACGAGGAGAAGGGGGGGGGGAGAGAGAGAAGTTTTTCTGTATGGTGCCCTTACCACACTCTAACATCATCTTTCCTAGTTATCTTACAAGCAGAAACAATTTTTTTTTAATATTAAAGAAAATGAACAGAGAGGTGAAGAATATATTGTGTTGCAAAAAGTCTGTCTTTGCATCCGATTAGTTGTTTACACTAAAATTAACCAGTCAAAGCAGTAATCGAAGCAGAAATAGGTTTTCTTGTAATAGAGTTACCAACCTTCCAGAAATGCACAGTTTAGTAATAAGCATAACAATATTTTCTGGCCAAAAGTACTGACGTTGAATATTCCTACATTAACAAAATAAAAAACCTCTACATAAATATTTGCTCAGCAGAAGAAGCTAATCGAATTTTGTGCTGTATAGGACTTACTCCGTTCCTGTTTTTTTTTATTTACCAATTTAATGAACAAATACTAACTACTCATGCGCCCTTAAGAATCACAGCACATTCGGGAATCCACTTTGCTGCAACAATGCACTTAACAATGCAACTCTGAATTAACCTTCCCTCCCCACACAGAAGGATAGACTCAACCTGCAACAATGAACCTTGCTCCAGCTCATATTTTTGACGACTGTACATAGTGCAGTAAAGAAATAACTGCTGGACTGCATTTGATGAGGAGTGTGACCTCCAATCTATATAAGATTGGTTAAAGTCCCCCAAAATTAAATTTGTGCAAGTTGGGTCAACTGTCAATCGAAGATAGTTACAAAGATTTTCAATCTGGACAATATCCTCACCGTGAGGCAGATAACAGCAAGTAAGTTTCACTTTTAGGGGTAGAAGGATAAGACAAAGGGACTCAAACTCAGATGCAGTTGAGAAGGAACCAACCTCAATATAATCCCGTACGAATATTGCGATCCCACCCCCGCGGCTGCCACGGTCCCTTCGAAAGACCGAATAAGGGCAATCGTGGATCAACATGCCATCCGAGATAGTACAATCAAACCAGGTCTCGGTTAACACCATAACATCATATTCTAGACTCGACAACAACACGTGAAGCTCAAGCAGTTTCCCCGTTGCACTTTGTGCATTAATCAGGCAACCTGAAATGAAATTGGCTGAATTAGTTTCCACATCACATTGTATAGTAGGGTTTGATGGTGTTACTCGACATATATTATGTTTAGAATGTTCACAAAGATTTAGAAGCGTCGGTACAGCACAGCATGATGTAGACTGAGTGGAATTCAACTCGCAGTGTTTATAGAGACCACCGTCAGTCAGGCCAGTATTTTGACAAGGATCGTGTCGGTTAAGGCTTATTCGTTTCCCTCAAGTGAGTAGAAGCCATCGAAAATAGGATGCCTTAACCAGTATCGCATTATTGCACAGGAGAGCGCGCTCTTTCCATGACGTGAAAGGTGCAGTCCATCTGGTGCGAGAAGGCCAACATTTTTTTCAATAGCGCACCAAAGGGAGATAAATCCCACACCACGTGTCTTGCACATCATCTGGATATTGCCATTGCAAGTACTGTCGGTGAGCTGAATAGCTCTTCCCAAGTTTGTTTACACCAGGAAATAATCCCACGATGCTGATGCGTAATTTTGGTGCAAATTCTCTGATTTGGTCTATTAGAGTTCCCAGACCATCGGCAATGACACTGGGTGAGTCTGAACCGATATTATTTGTGCCCAGACAGAGTGTGACGCCCTGGACGTTGTTTTCAGATTTGAGGATGTCCGCAACAGGTCTGTTAAAATGTTCAATTTTCGCACCGGGGAAGCACCAAGTTCGTGAAGTCAGGTCTGTGATTTCATTAAGTCTGATGTTTCTTACCTGAGAGTCACCAATTATGATCAGCCTACCAAAGTCACAGGTATTTGTTCCCCGTGTTATGGAGTCACGGTATGTGTTCGGGTCAAGGAGACTATCACAGTTTTTCCTTATACGTTTATAATTTATGGCATCAGAATGATCTCTCTCACTCGATTTATACATAACATTGTGTTTATAATTTTTATGCTTGTTACGAACAGAAGAGACTGGCATCAGGACTTCAGGAGGGTTCTTGCCACTCACCGGGACGCAATTGACATGGGAAGAGAGAAGTGTGATATTTCCTGCCTTATTAGAGGAGATTACAGAGCTAACAATGTAATTTTCACCATCATTTTTTGTTTTTACCGGGGCAGAGTTTTCGATGTTGCAGTTTAATTCACCAGTTTTATTTGTCATTATAGAATCTCCAAGATTCTTACTGATATCGGCAAGCATAGTAACCTGGTTTATAAGCATGCTTTCAATCGTATCTCTCAGCGTGGCAATCCCATATTTGATGACCTCATCGATGCTACTCATAAAAAGTGACAATTTGGTGTTAAGGAGATCATCTAGTGCAGTATATGACAACAATTTATCCAATTTGACTCTATTTTCCTTTGCGTGAATGTTCTTAGAAACTAGGTCAGGAGCCATCTGCTTTGTCGTATCAATGCTACTAATCCTTGTTGTGTCGCTAACATTAGTCTCGGACAGGGCAGTGTCAAGCCTACTAAGTGATTTATTTATAGCATTTATGTCAAAGTCGTGTTCAAGTTCATTTATACACATAACCTGTTTGACATGATCCAAGTCCTTTTGCAGGCCCATCAAAGAAGTATGCAGCTCAGAAAGGGATTGCTCACAGGTGTCAGAGATTGACTTCTCGGTTCGGATGGAAGGGAGTACTTCGCTTATTTTACTCGAGTCAACAGATGTGTCTGTCAGGCAAAGATCGTCAATAGAGGATTCCATCATACTATTTTGAGATAATTTCACATCTGAATTTTCAAAGGAGAACACAGTGTCAGAAGCAGTAGGCGTGGATGTTGGCCCGAGTGCTGCAACTGCATTTGACTTTCTTGTTTTAGTGTACTTTGTGGAGTAAAGGGTTTTTAAAAGTTCTTCTGGTGTGTTATCATTTGCTTTTGTGTCAAATATTTTGGTCTTAGCATATTTTGGTTTTTACGTGTCGTTACGGAAGTTATTGTTCTTTTCGTGTTTACTGCATGTTTTCTAACACTGGTGGCCACTTGTAGGCGAGTACATCTCGCACTGGGTTTTTTACCGTTCATTATGGCAGTGTCAACAGTCAAGCAACCACAAAAAAACTCCCGCAAAGGAATCACCAAAAGAGCACCAAAAAGGGGTCCGAAAAATCAGCCTTTAGGGGAAAAGATGCTAGGCTGTCTCCAGAAACCGTCCTGACCCAAAATCTCGATAAAAGAAAAAAAAATTTCAGTTTCAGAACCGGGCTTGAACCACCACTCGAAAAATTGTATTACGTAATAGAAATGGCAACATGGCTGCCTCCACAGTTAGAAGTAAACACGAGTCTCAAATGCAATTTTCACTGTCCCAAAATCGACCCACACAGCTCCAAGACGTTCCAAAACGTTCACAAGATGTTCATGTACACTTCACACTCACCCAGAGGGGTTGCCTCGGTCAAGGAACACTAAAATCAATGACAAATCCATGAGCACCAAAACCTACGTGCAGACCAACTCTTGAACCCAAAAAAATTTTGAAGGGCCGAACTCCTTTGAAAGGCCGAACCATTCGGAACTTGGCGGCCCCTTTTAACAGTTTTGGTTTTTGACATGATATCACTCCTTTCTATAAAATTATGTATTGACTCAACTCCACTGCCGTGCAGATGAGCAATAAAGTGCCACGTCAACAAGAAATTGGTTTTCAACAATTTGCTACTACCTTTTGGTTTGGTTTTAATTTTGTTATAATTTGTTGTATTTAGTTAGTTTTGGTGTGTTGGTATCACTCCTTGAAGGGCCGAACCAATCTCAACTTGGTGGCCTCCTTACCAGTTTTTGGCTTTGTTTATTTTGCTTTGTTTTTACACTTGGTTTATTTTTCGTGAATTGGACGTTAATACAATTTCTTTGCAACGTTGTTTAAATTTATTGTAATACACTAGTGTGTGCCTAGGCACATACGTCAGTATACACGTTCTCATTGTCGGAACTTTGGCCGTCCAATGAGAGACGATGCTGACAATACTAACAATGGTTATAACAATATTTTCGTACTTACACACCCTCCCACGCCATCCCTTTTACGCCCCCATGCTCCTAACCATAAAAGGTAAGCAGTTCGTATTGTAGTGCACCCATTCGTCCAATTTCAGAGCTGGAAGCCTTCCCGTTATCTCGGAATCGATGAATAATCACCCTATGGGATTTAACATGGGGATGAGCGGACTAGCTAGCTAGGTAGTAACACATTTTCAACGTTATTGAGGGGCAGATTTTGCATTGAAAGCAGCATATCTGGCATTCAAACACGAGTTAATTTTTGTCAGGTGGGTCATTGCTCTCGATTTCAACACAATTTAAGCTTTTCTACCGCATTATTATTTTCCCCCAAGTACCTAAAATGTGCCCAACTATGCTTCAAGATATAAGACACTGACGCACTGGCGTCGCGCTACATTGGTTTACAACCTCGACAATTGAATTGATGTGATGTTTGTTGTGATGTTTGTTGCCTAACTTGGCGCGACACACTGCCGCCCTGTGGTTGTTGATTTCATAAGTTCGTGCATTGCTAGGCCAAAGGCTTTTTTTAGATGGTGTTTGAGCATCTAGAGTCTACACGTCTAGTTTTACTAATAATCCAGGACCAAAAACGCACCGTATTTAAGGGTTAACATAATTTTCTTTTTTTGGTTAACAATAACTTCCTCGCCCTACCCCTTGTTACCAAAGTAGACGGCTGATGACAAGGAAAAATGGCAGCAACTTAAATACACAGCATCAGTTCAGGGTGGGGTTTGGGAGCTAGGGGTTTAGAGAACAACTATATTGTTTACGAATTTCGAAGTGAAAGGTCAAGGGCGAGATGCGATTGTATGGGTTTTAGAAGACGAAAAGACTAGGCTATCTAGCATGGAAATGAAGATAATCGCCTCAGGGTCAAGGCAGGGGAAGAAAGTGTGTGTGTGTGGGGAGAGGGGGGTAGATAAAGTAAATAGAGGAAATTGACTGCGTGACGTCATTAGTCCAACATTTCAGTGCACAACTAGATGGGAAGATACTGCAGCTGTATACAATAAATAATAGAAAAGAATAAATTGAAAAACAAGTGAATCAGTAAAACACCCTATTTTATATTCTGTTGAGGAAAACCAATTGGCGTGTGAATTGACTATGTCGTAACAAAAGTGGGCATTCCCTTTTCATTTGTCGGCAATAATGATTTTATTCGTAGTAAAATGTTTAACAGTAACAGAAACAATCAATTAGTTTGCTTTAGAAGCTCAGGTAAAATTGGTACCGTAGTTTAAAGTTCTTACAACAAGCCCACACTGCGCGAAAAAAACTGCTGAAAAAAATTTGAAGAACCCAACGCCAAAAAAAAAGGCCGCAGAAAAAAAATAGTTACAGAATAAAATGTTTAAAGAAGAGAAAGTATTAGGAGAAAAAATATTCGAGTAGACTGAGGTCATCCTGCACGGAAAAAAGCTGCGGAAAAAAGGGTAAACTACGAAAAAAGGTCCGAGGAAAAATGAAAATGGTCAGGGGAAAAAAGGCTCCCCGAGGGGGGGGTGTAGGGCGAGGGGGGGTGGGAGGTCTGCATAAAAAGGTCCGGGGAGGTTCGAGAAAAACAGGTCTGGGGATAAAAGGACCGGGGAGAAGAGAAAAAGTCCACGGAAAAAAGGACCGATGAAAAAATAGCCCTACAAAGCAGAAGGCACCAAGCCGCAAATGGAAAAAAATTATTTAAATCAGACAAAATAAAATCGGGGAAGCCAATGACAAAAACACATAATACGTGATGCTATGAGGATGCCTGCTTTTTTCACATTCTTCCTTTGCATTTTTTTTTACTTTTGCACATACCTACTGTTATTTTTTGCGTTATAATTTCTTCTTTTTTTCACATAAGTGTAGCACTACATCACACCACAGTTTTACAATTCGTCAATATAAATATTTCTTTACTAGTAATCTTCGTAATTACTCTGCAACTTCTTTTTTTCTTTTGCTTTTTCTGGGTTACTTTAAATTTCTTACCTAAATTTATAATATTTTTTACAATTTTTAATAAAATTAATAGTACACCCACATACCTTTTCTGCTCGTTTATGTAATAGTTATTGGTTAAAATCGAGCGGTTATCGATTTTTAACCAACGGGTGCGATTATTGGCCGGCTCGAGTATGCAAATAGGTCGAGGGCGGAGCCAGAGACCATTTGCATACGAGAACCGGACAATAATCGCACCCGTTGGTTAAAAATCGATAACCGATCGATTTTAAACAATAACTTATTTAAATCACGGTTGGGACGTCAAGCTAATTCTTATTTAATTAAAACGTTTTGTGTTTGTGAAAATTGCTTCAAGAAATACGGTAATACCTTATGTCAAATCAGTGAAGGTCATTCCATTTTAATTTGTGGAGGGGGAGTGGGTGTTGGACGATTCCTTTGGCAGGTAGGCAGACTGTAGGCTACGCTCAAGTTTCTGGAAGGTGGGTGGGAGTTAGACGACGCGTCGTTTCGCAAAGTTTAGCTTGTAAGCTAGCTCGCTCGCTCTGTTCGGAAAGAATAAACTTCGATATGTGATGAAGCAGGGATAGAAGGACATTGTGCCGGCATTCTCGCAAGGTAAGTAATTCTTTTTGTTCGTTTGTAGTTTGAGAACTGTTTCAAATCTCCAGTAATACCCTAATCGGTCATCCGGTAGTACTCCCCCCCCTCCTCCCCTCGGCGCGGGGGGGGGGGGGGGGGAGAGAAGAGTCAGACGGAGGGAATAAACTTGGAATTGGCCAGCCAGACATGTGAGCGTTAGCAGGTAAAGGATTTCATTTGGGATATCCCGGCAAGTTAAGTAATTCCTTTTGTACGTTTTCATAGCGTTACGGTTTTAACGCTGTATAATTTTGGTTGTGGTGTGTGCGTTCCCATCGCGTGATCCGGAAGTGTCAAAAGTGTTGAGTTATCGACAAAAGTGTGGATTATCGGTAAAAGTGTGGGGTAACTCGATAACCCACACTTTTTGCGATGACGCACACTTCCGCTCACGGTTAACGGGATTTAACCTACGGAAATTTAGCGTGGCGTTGAGTTAGCGTGACGTCACAGCCGTGGTTTAATTATTAATAATGTACTTACGACAAGATTTAAAAACAAAACTTCAAAATTCAGTTCTATCTGAAGCTTAACAAATGTACAAAAAAATTGGAATCTAGGTAAAAATACCCCCGGAAAAAATACCCCGGAAAAAATACCCCTGTTTTTACTTTAGTTTGTGCGTTTTACCTTTTTTTCAAACTACCGTTCGTATTTTTCACATTCTACCACATTTTTTTCCAACACCAATTTTGTAGTTTTTTTTATTGTACAGTTTAATTATTTTTCTCCACAGAACGTGTCTCTGACCAATTTACCTCGGACCTTTTTTCTTTGGACTCTTTTCATGGTCTTTTTTCGGAGCTTTTTTCCACGGACCTTTTCTCCTTGGATCATTTTTCCCCGAACCTTTTTCCGCCCACCAAAAAGGGCAATGGTAACAAAATAAAGCCGATGAGAAAAAAGAGCGAAAATTGCATCAGGTGTAAAATGTACAAAAAATTCTGCCTAAATGTAGTTATGTGTGCAATCAAATTTGCTGCGCGGTCAAGGTTAACTTAATCACCTACGGAATTATTAACTGAAGACTCGATGTCACAAGTTCCTTAACTGTGGAAGTGGTGGGGGAAAAGGGTCTTCCGTAGGTTTGGTCGGGTGGCCCATTAAAGGAAAATTCTTGAAATGACGAGTTCCTCTAAAATTCGTATAGGTGGGATGGGGGAGAGTATGGACATCATAAGTTTTCTACAAATTTCGTAACTTAGGAAGAAGGTGTGGAATATTCCACTTCGTCGACCTAAGTTTTTTCCCAAGATTTCTTTTAACTTTTATTTTTCCAGGGTTTATTTCGATATATTTTCTCTGCACAAATTAAGATGTTTTATCCGGATTGTGTTGCCCCCACCAAAAAATAAATTTATAAGGTGCACAAAAACAAGAGGAAACAAGTTATGCGTAACACGCGAAGCTTGCTCATAAGTAATTTTAGGTGTGGGTCACTGTAATAGTGGTGTGGCTTACCTTGCTTCTGTTATCATGTCAGAAGTTTCTGATAAGGTTTGTAGCTAAGAGAATTGTTGTGCACGCACATAACTATATTTAAGTAGAATTTTTTCCACGAGATTTTTTTTGCTATTCTTCCAACTTAACAATTATTTCCACGTATATGTTTCTGTTAGCCTTTTTTCGATCAGCATTTTTTTCCCGAGCATTTTTTTTTCATTGGCATTTTTCCATCGGCTTTTTTCCGTTTTTTTTGTCTGTAGCTTATTTTTCCGTCAGTTTTGTTCCAGGCTTTTTTTCCGTGGCTTACTTTTCAGCAGTTTTCCCACCTAGATTCGAGGTCATTGAAGGCAAATACATTACTGCTGCTTTACAACTATTTTTTATAGTTTTACCAATCTACGAAAAGTAGTCCTGGGAAAAAAAGTCCGTTGAAAAAAGTTCAGGGGGAAAACCACCGAAGAATGAAAAAAAGCTGTGGAGAAAACATGTTCCCGGTGAAACTCCTTTCCCTTGTCTGTAGAGACCGTTGTATAAACGTGTCCAAATTCCACCATCCCCACCACCGTAAAAGACAAAAATGAAGCTTAAAGATTCCAGCTGAAGTCCAGATCTCCAATGTAACAAATCGGAAATTATTAAAATTTGGTACACGTGTTGGCCAAGTCACACAAGGCTTATATAACAAATTTCAGTGGAAAATGTTGAACGACGGCGGAGAAATTAAGCTTCCAAATTTAGGCTTTAGCATGGAAGACCGAGGTCAAACCTTACAGTAAAGGCTACCGGCTTTACTAATAACGGACAAAGCCGCTGATAGAGCGCTGCAAACAAACCAACTTCCGAATGAAAGACTTGAATTGAATGAGCGAGAGAAGCGTGTGAAATTCAGTGCATTTGCAACGAGTACAGAAAACCAACATAGTTTGTCAAAGTATCACGAATTAGAAAACAAAAACGAGCTCGTTTGATGTTTAAATAAAGTTTAACTGATCCGAAGTCAAAACAGCAAAGTAACACAAATAAACGTTCCTTTAAGGTTTCACATACCGCAGTGTTTCTGTACTGTTTAATCCACGTGAAACCTTACTGCTGTATTCAACCATTAGATGCGTAAATAAAATTAAAACCATATCCCAACTTTCAA
>JAHWFP010225793.1:0-12724 GCA_023313725.1 Lithobius niger
GACCGGCCCCGTGCATAGCACGGGTTTCCTCTAGTAGTAAATAAATGCGCAAAGGTGAATTTAAACACAATCTTTGAAACAGCCAAATTCGAGTATTATTTTTTTAACAACCATTGTTTCAAAACCACTGAATTTATGTATTATACAACTAGGTTTTTACCTGTCCGAACATGGTCTCCCAACAAAGTTTTCGTAGTTTGACTCTAGTTTCCATGTCGACCTCATATCCATCGACAGTAAGTGGGGTGCTTCGTTTCTCTTCTTCCGTTGTTGTCTCTAGAGTACAGTTATCATTGGCACAAGGGTCGGGGGTCGTGGAAAAGGTGGTGGGTAATGATGTGGTTTCTGTTTCAGTGAAGAAAGTAGTGGTTGGCAAGAAGTCGTAGGTTGGTGACTCGGGGCACGAAATAGCGTAGCACTGTTTTGCTTCTGTAGGGTAGACTGTGCCATCAAAATAATCTGGGAAATTGATCGGAATACTGGATGTGGTATTGTAGATCTGTTCCTCTTCCAGAGTTGTATTCAAGGAAGTGGCAGTCGTAGAAACTACAAGGGTCACGTTACCTTCTGTCACCAAACCCGGTAAGTATGAACCCGTTATCCATTCTGTGATAAGGGTGCTAATGGTAGTTCCCAGCTCTGTAGTATTAACTGAGTACAGGTCTGTACCATTCACAAGTGATGCATTGGCCGCTCCGGACAAGTTGTGTTTGGCAAGCACTTCGGGTGGTAGAAAAATAAGCGACATTGATTTCAAACTTGGATGGATGGTTACTCCAAACTCGAGGCTGGGTAGGACTGCCGAAGAGTAGTTGGTGGCATTCCCAACAACCAATGAAACACTCGTGTTTATATAGAAAGGCACAGATGCGTTAAATAGTGGTAATGTGACATTCAAGTCAAACAGGTCAGTGAAATTAGGCATGAGGGTTGCCAGCGTGCCATTGATGTCAGGCCCCAGTGTCCAGTTGAACCAGTCACTTACAGTTGGCATGACTGAAGCGTTGATGTAAAATAGATCTGGTGGAAGAGTGAAGTTGAGCAGCGGTGTCACTGTGGTAAAAAGATCACTATCGATACAGTCAATTGCCACAACAGAACAGTTAGGGTCCATTCCAGTCAAGTTAAATACTCCTGAACTTGTGTACACGATGCGAGGAATCACTGTGGACTCATTGAAGGAAGGTAAAGTCCAGGCACCGGTGGTGTTAGTCGAAGTCATTTGAGGTGTCGTAATTGGAGGAGCGGAGGTAGTAGTGTTGGGCTTTAGGCCGATTAATTCTATGGACTGAAATGAAAAAAACAATGTATATACATATGTATGTGCATAACCTACATCATAATCAGCTAGAAGCCGAAATGAGAAAACGCTGCGTAAACAATGCTTTAACACTACTAAAAACAAAAAGGTCCTTTCCCTTTGATAAAAAAAAAAGTACGTGTTAGCAGAAACAATGGTGAAGCGATGACATGCACAATTGCACATGCACCATAATCGTGGACAAAACCAGTAAATTCAAGACACTGTCACACTAAATAAAGTAGCGTAACCGTGGAACCTGTACTGCAATAAGCAAGTTGTTGAAACTCCCTATAAATGTAGGTTGTTCATAAATGTGTTCTCCCTGTTGCACTGTACTTTGTTTCTTGAAGCAACCTAATCGGGCATAAGTGGGATGGAAGATTTAAAAAATGTATATATTGGAAGAAACAATGCTGCATCGACTCCTATAACTGCTATCGATGAAAGAGACATAAATAATGTGCAATAGGCTAGGATTCAGTACAAAAATAAAAAAATAAAGTAAGGGGAGGAGGTTAGAAAACTACAAATTCAAATGTACTGCAGGGCTTTAAGCGACACAAACAAAAGGCGCAGAAGGACTCAGTGCAAAAAATAAACGATCAAGCCACATGGTTACGAAAATGAATGAAGGATGGGGGGAGGCTTAATGGCGCGTCGACAACTTGGTCATTAGCGATGAAGGATGGTGAAATGAATCAGAGGATTCACTGATTGAGTGAGCGAAGCCACCTCGGGGCATTTACCCTTCCCCTACTTATTCATAGGTACGAAGTACGTACCTGTATTATTGAAATTACACATTTTGCTACTATGGGGTAGCTTTACTTCTAGAGTAGCCCGTCTTCATGACAGGCTTTACGACGAGTATTAAATAATAATGAGGAAGAGTCGAAAAAATTCTTACCATTTTGTCAACTTTGTCAAACAAGGCAAAGTTTAGAGTATACAAATTTAACATGTTCAGCATTAAAATCCTGTAAGATAAGGAAAAATAAACATTAGTTTCAGTTTTGTCTGCTTGCATTGCAAGTTGTGAACTATAGTTTTCGTGAAAGTTTTAACAAAAGATGTCAAAAAAACTCTGGAGGTCTGACACGAATATAGACGATGAAAGATTTGCTAAAAAAAAAAAGACTAGCATAAATCCGTACTGATACAACCTATTTCCGGTGCATTTTGGATATTTAATGTCAGAGGAATCAAAGGCCAAAGCTCTACAGCTTTCGCAAGTCAAACATTGTGGGTTCACTTTCCTGCATCTGACATGTAAGTTTAAAAGGCAACAAAAATAGGTTACACTGAGGATCCTGTTTGATTGTACGTGTTGTAAGAAGTAACCCAATACTACCTTTTTTCCCCAAATAGATACCATACCATTAACGTGAATTAGTAAGCATGCAACATTATTCCAGAATTAGTTGCCCACAGCAATACATGAATATATTTCGTTTACTGAAGATATTAAATGGTAGACGTTGGGTTTAAGCTGTGCACATCTTGGATATCTTTTGAACTGCCATTCCAAATAAGTTTCAGTGTGACAGACTCACTAGGAGAAGGATAAAATGAACACAAATAATTATAAACGTAACAAAACTTACTGTTAGCTTTACTTTATTGTCCTATCATAAATTTATACAAAATCTGTGAGGTTGTATGTTGTACTCACCTAAATGTTTAGTATACTTCATATTATTTGTGTTCATTTTATCTTCTCTCAGTGATTTTATCACACTGAATGGTAATGTTGTTGCTTAGGAATACAACTACAACACTGAAACTCACTGTAACATGCACAGGGACACTGAGCCAATACACATTAATGGCTCTCGTATAGCCTATTCTTTTCTTTGCCGTCTTTATCTCATTTGAATTCTCACCTAGAAAGTTGCCATTGAAGTTGGTTCCGTGGGTGGTAGTTTTCCATAAGACCCACAATTTCGAATAAGTTTGGCCATAAAACACCAATCAAGGAAACGATAACAGTTACCTATGAAATAGAAAAATTCATCGTGAGTAATTCTTCGAAGCGTGAAAATATTTTGGTAGAGTCCTGATCAGTATAATCAAGAATTTATAGGGTTTGGGAGGAGAATTTGTGACTTAGATCCATACTGAAACGCCGTAGATATATTCGCATTAGTTCAGTCTTAGTTTATAGAGGGCGCCACGTGTTTTATGTGAGAATTTCTACTCAGTTTTTAGCCTAAAATTAAACTAAACTAAATGAAACTAGCTTATATTTTATTATTATTTAGCCTAGCTTAGTTGTAATTTAGTTTACTTTAGATTTGGGCTGAAAAATGAGCAAGAATTACCAGATAGAACACGTGGCGCCCTCTGAAAACTCTGACTGAACTAATGGGGACGAATCTAACGTGATCCAATAGGGACTTTTTAGAGTTAAAAATTCTCCTCCCAAACCCTATAAATTCTTGGTATAATTTATGAACACAACTTCCGTAAGTTCCCGTTAGTTAATGACACTCTCATGTTTATAAATATACAGGATAAAACCCCTTATTACACCTTGCCTCATTTTGTCTCCACCAATCAGAGTCGCCTTCTGGTTCTTGTGATCGCTCCACGACCAGAACGACTGCGTAGGCACTTGAGCCCAACAGCAGGAATATAATGAAGTTGGCAATAGTCCTTAATGCAATAATCTTCCAGCTGATAAAAATTGAAAAAATTAAATCTTATTTTTTGCACAATGAAAGTCAATTGTCAATAATACTTCAAACTACGTGAATTAATGAGGTTGCTGACGTATCTGGTTATATCACATTTCTACAAATTTATAAGCATCTTAGAAAAATCATTCAGAAATGTAAAAAACAGAAGGGTTGCTGACTACCTGTTAAATAAATATAGCAGGTAAATCTATTTCCGCTTTTGTACTTCAATATCAAATAAATATGGGCTTGTCAGTATGGCTCAGCGGTTGGACCTCGGCATTTGGTTTCAAAGGTCGTGGGTTCAATTCCCAACTCAGGTAGTATGACATTTAAGTCCAAACGGCAACGTAAATAGCCTAGGTTTGCATCCGTATTTATTTAACCCTTCTCGAGCTCATTTGGCTCTCCGTCCTGTTTAATATTTAAATGTCATCCTGCCCGAGTGGGAATTCAACCCTCAACCTTTCAGACTAAAGGTTGTAGCCCTACACTAAGCCATGCTGACACGGTCTATATTATCATTACCATGTTCACAAAAAGCATGCTTACCTTCGTCCTTCTTTTGCTTTTTCCTGTTCTTCAAGTATTGATTCCTGAAAGAAGACGTTTAAGGTAAATTAGCCATAACGTTCGCTCCATGGATGATATTCCTAGCTTAGTGTGGTGTACATATTGCCTAGCACATTAAAAGACTTGCATGACTACCAGAGTACAGCAGTCAAAATGGAGTTGTTGCACTGTATAGTTCATTCTGAATGATATAATAAAATAATACTTTCTAATGGCCGAATCAATAACCTTTTCTACCACTACCATCGCAGTTCTCCCCTTCCCCACTACTTTGTTAAAACGATGGCAGATTTTGTCACTATAATAAAATACTGAAATAAAAGTTCCGGCTCTAACTGTAAATTCTTTAGTGAAATGCTGAGTGCAGTCACTACTTGCACAACACATTTTGTAACTTCGATGGGGGAACTCACCTTGAAGCTCATTACGAGTGATGCGACCTTATTCTGACTTGTCTCCGAGTTTCCAATCATGTAGTCCCAGCCAGTAAAAAGTTTCCAGGTAAAAGTGCACTCGTCGTCCTTATCAGCCATCTTGCTATTGCGGGAATTTTCAGCCATTCTGCCGAAAGAAAAATAAATGTGTAATATTTGGGTATAACTATTTGTATTTCCGATAATTAGAGGGCACCTTCATCAGCCCCACCCTTCATTGTATAATATATTGTCTGTTTGTCTCGGTTGCATGATGTCCTGCGTACGAGATGTTATGATCATAAGTATTAATAAAGAGGCGTAAACATATGTTCTGCTGGCCATTTCGCCCAATCTCTAGCACAAAGTAGCTTCATGGCCGAAATTGGGGGTGGAGGGACCAACTAAAAAGTCACTGTCACGGTCACGAAAATGTACCCCAGTCGGTGGAGCTAACTATAAAAGGCCAAACCCCCCCACCATTAAATTCCTAGATTCGCCCCTGCTCTGGTCCACATTTTAACTAAAAAAAAATACCTTAAAAATTCGTTCAAAACATGGCCTCCAGAGCCAGATAAGACACTACAGTACCAGAAATTGCTTCAACCTCCGTGGTTCTGCCCGGGACCCTGCTGTGGGACTTTCACAGTGCTACCCCAGACCCCCTAGCTGATTAGGTATGGCCGTACCACTTTTAATTTGCTTCCTACGGCCCTGTCTCTGATCATTTGGTCTAGCTAGGGGACTGAGTGGGGTGCTGCCAAAATTATAGTTTGCAATTTGTGATTTTTGATTTTCCTTCTTGCACTATGTGTTAGCACGTAATTCTTCACTCTTGTTCACAGAGACTCGTGTGTTTATCTTTGTTCACTGTTTTATTTCATCAAACTGTTGTTTTCATTTTTATGTTGTTTGTTCCTTTCAGAGTCTCTCTGCCAATACTTACAGGGTGCTCTCAGCAGCCCAACCCTTCATAGTATAATGTATGTCTTGGTTGCATGTCGTCATGTTTATGAGGCATCATGATCGTAATTAAAAAAGGGGCATGCACTGGCTTAGCTCAGTCCTTCCTGCTGTAAAGCAACTTTATTAGTATAATACACACAAAATTGCTTGTATTTCCTGAAAAATCAGAATACTGTGGTAAACTAAAGATGCTAGGTTAAGTTGAGTGTAATCAGGCTAAACTAGCCAAGTATGGTAACAGAATCTTCCTTCGTTAGCTGCCTTTGAATTAATACACAAGACAGGTGGATAAGATAAAAAAAAGTAGGAAATGAGAAAATAGCAAATTATCATACACGAGAACAACATCATTTCATATGCTACCTTCATTGCTGGATTTCCATCACATTTCTGTATGTTCATTATAGAAAATTAAGGTTCCCATAGAGAGAAAAAAAACAAAAAATTAAAATGCAAATTATTATTTACGACTTGGACTAAATCCATCATGTTTGTAATTTTTCTTTTGCAACTTTAAAACATCAAGGAATCAATTGTATCATTGAAATCAGAGTTTCACAGAGCATCCTGTAGTGGTGAGATAGATGCAGCTTTTACTCTAGCACGTTTGAGGCGTTAAGTTGTTAAGTATTTTTCACTACTGCGAGAGATCGGAAGAACAATTGTGTGTATAGTGTCCGCGGCCCATCTTGAGTTCGCCCCAGAATGAACACGTATAATCGATTGTACGTGTTTGATCGCAGGGTGCCTTGTTGATATCCAAAGTAGATACAAAAACAATGGCAGCCATCGTCGGTTAAAGCCGCCCCCTCCAGGAAGACGTAGCCGATCACAAAATAAGTGCAGGACTCAAGATACGCCGCGCACACAATAATTTGTCTGAATTCGAAGGCATCCCCATAATTTTGAGCACATGTGTAGCGCACCTAATGCATAAGCCCCAAATCCTCCAATGGCCACTTCTTCTCATTTGACACTGCATTGATGTGAAAAGACTAGGATTTAAGGGATTACTGAATAAAAGTATCACGGGTTTCTATTGGGCGGTTTTGGCTTGTTTCCCTCTTTCCTTTACGCAGTTGTTTTTCCCTAACGTTATTCCATTTTATTTTAGTCTACATAGATACAAGGACATGATGATCGGTAATGATCACTGAATGTTTCCCAGTAAATAATAATGAACTTAAGAGCATTTGTTATTATAAATATTCTGTGTTCTCGAATAACTCACGTACTTTTGCAAGATGGCCCAAAAACTGTAGACGTAGACACCAAGAGACGTAAGAAAATAAGCAAATGGAAGGCGGTATCCCTCTTGTGTCTTGTCGGTGTTGGTGTAATAGCCATAGAAAATTGGGGAATATTTGAGCCAGCCCTGCCAAACAAACAAAAAGGAAACACAACAAGTTTTAGTTAAACAATTGTTGAATACAAAGAATAGGGAACACCACTCGGCCTAGGCTGTGCACGTAAAGAATGCTGGCTATCTGCTTTCAGATTGTCAGCGCCGACTAGTGCAGGCTCGAGCGCTTGGAAATTGGCTAGGTCACAGTAAAAAATGGAAATCTTCTTCTACATATTATTAGCAGAGGGTAGATCAAGACAGATAAATGCCCCTCTGGGCATAAAATACGATTGTGGGATTTTATGCGTGCCCCTCTGGGCATGAAATACGATTGTGGGGTTTTATGCATGCTCCCGCTGCTGATGGCAGAAATCTTATGGACCATCGAAAGTGAAAAAAAATAGTAAACCTTTTACTCAGTTTTGTCCAAACCATCTAAAGGTATAATTCGAGAAACGCTTCCTCATTTCATTTTCCTTGATTCAGGGACCTCTTGTCTTTAAACTCGGGACCTTCAATTATTTTTTTCGTTAATGGGGGAGAGGGAACATGCAACACAAGTTTCATTATTAGGACAACGACGAGACATCAACGCAGCGAAAGTCTATTGGGGAGGCTGAGACAGCCATTAATCAGAAGCGTGTGTGAAGTTGATGCCCACAAAGTGAGAGAAAGAACTCAAAATTCAGTCCATTAAACTTGTTGGTAGTTGCTACTGGCGCCGATAAAGTATGAGCTTGTTTTTGTTGTGTGAGGGCCAGCTAGTAGTCAGCTAGTTAGATCTTGCTGATCTGTGCCGATCAGTGCTAGTTGTCTGCAAGCGGACGTTTTTTGTGCATACCCAAAGTACAGCTAAAACGTCCATAATGATACATAACAGATAACAAAATTTTCATTTTGCACAGCCTATCAGGAGAACCACGCAGCTCTTCTGTCAAAGCCATAAATCTTTATTTCTTCTCGTTAAATTACAGCCAAAAAAGAAAACTGTAGAAGTTGCTGTTTGTTAAAACAAAGACTATTACGGATTTTCAAAAGAAGTGGAGAATGGTTAATTTACTACTTGCAAACTAATGGTTCTTACCTCGAAGTCCCACAACGTCTGTAAATTGAAGGCTGTGTCTTCTTCCTGTGGTAAAAGTTCTTTACGGTCCCCAGCACCGGTTCGGTCTGCTGCTAATACCTACCACGAAAACAAAAATAACTAGTACAGGTGACTTCGGAAAATTTAAAATACTTCGGAAATCTGTGACAGCCTATACTATACCTATACTACCTGTACATATACTAATATTCAACTGTTGTAGTGCAAGTAGGCAGGAAATAGTTGGAATAATTAGTTAATTACTTCACAAATAGCAAATTCAATTGTTGATCAACCGGGAAATTACTTCTACTGAGATGTCAGAGTAAGTCACTAAAATTTTTCTTTATGTTTTCATGGATTTGCTGATAAGACGGAGGATTGCTTTCAACAACAACAGTTGTTTTTGGAACTGCACTGTCTTATCATTCGCAATCACAATTACAAACAATGCACGTTGTGACCTGATGTAGTCTTGACAGTGTTGACACCTTAGTGGCACGTAGTATTTGGGTATCTGATTACAGACCTAAGCAACCCACATTTTCTCAAACTCACCTCTGGAATGATTATGAAACAGGCGATTAAGATGCTCATGACGATGTTGATCCAAAAAACCCATCGAAGAAATGTGAAGTACGAAGCAACGACAGATCCAAAATGACCTTAAAGAGGTATTAAAGAAGGAAACTGTTAATCGTATAATGGATAAGTGCTAAACGTAAGAAAAACGTAACGATCATTTATACTCTCTATCCGTTTGATTCTTTGCTCCCAAGGCACCATCAGAGCTGCTAAGTTGGCCAATTCTCGCCGTAAACGAGCCCAATACTGCAAAGATTAAAAAAATAAAACATTAAAAAACATTCCACCATTTGCTTGCACAAAGGATTAAAAGAAACGTTTAGGGCCGTTTCTTACGTTTAGCCTGCCCATATTATATATCGCTGAGGGTACACGGACCGTTCTTACATTGCATTCGTACAAGTTGACTGGAACTTGTGCCGACTAAGAGTCAAAGCCCTTTATGTTGGTACATGTTCGCACCAAAACCGACACCCAAGTTTACTTTATCTCAAATTACCTTCTTGCGTCAATTTAAGAAGTCGAAGTGCTTTGAGAACTAGTAGGTACGCACTTACGGCGATATCCTATGTCATTTTGACTCTTGAACACTGTGATTGGATGAAATTTATGTACACACATGTTACGAAACCCCAGTGGCACTTTCTTAAACGAAGTTAAAATACAGAATAAAGAAGCGCTGTGGCTTAATAATGAATCACCCTGTAGTTAGGCCGCGTTATGCAACGACTCGCTTTTGCATTCTCGCAGCTGGAATTTAATCGCAATGGTAATCTCTGTCGTTGCCATGGTAACAACGCTATCTGGATTAGCTAAATCCGACGTCGTTTGAGTAAATGCTTCAAGTCTTATAATCTGTGACAATGAGATAAAGAATTCCTCCTGACGAAATTTTCACACTCGCTTCTTAACTCGCATTATTAACTGATTTCGTTGCGAGTCGACATAGCTAACAACGCCACCATGTTGGAATTTCAGATTATTTCTAGCTTCTAGCTGCGAGAATGCGAAGGCGAGTCGTTGCGTAAACCCACCCTTACACTTTGTTGCTGCGACTAACTTCCCTGCACCCACTTCTCTCTTAAAGCACTTGCATAAAGTGACTCGACACAAGTTCAAGTCGCTTGAGTTAAAGCGACATAAGAAACTCCATGTACCCTCATTGTATGTGGATAAGTGAAAGTAAGGTTGATACCCTTTGGAAGACGAGTTTGTATCTGGCCATGATGTCCTTGGTACTCTTGCTTTGGGCTAAACGGGCTTCTAGAAGGCCCTCGTGCTTCTTGACGAAGATTTTGGCCTGCCTGACAACACACAACAGAAAGCCTTCATTAGCAAATGCAGCCTTCACTTAGGTAACTTAAAGGCCATTCTTGCTTAACTCGTAACTATTTTATATCTTACTGATGCATGGCTGCGGTTAACCGATAACCGCCTGGTAAATAGGGCTACTTCACTGGCATTAGCAGGAATTCTCAGGAAACTGGTTGTAAACACAGGTTCTAAACTTAAAATGAAGGTGGTTGGTTGTAAATTTTCTTAATAGTGTGGGAAACGAAAATTGATCCGGAAAGATAGTTGTTCTGCAGTTTGCCACTCTCAACGTGTGCCACTCAGTAATGAGGAAAAAGCGTAACGGCAAGTGGTAGGCCTATATTTAGGGGCAGACTGGAGATAGTTGGCTCCATGCGGCTTGGAAATGGGAGGAGGGGCAAGGGAAGCTAGCTCCCGGACCCAACTAGGTTTATGGGACAGAGCCCAGAGGGAGATGGGACTAGGGAAAGTGAATGCTTTTTAAAATGTGAATAGGCAGAAAACTTGGATTTTCATGTTACTTGTATTTTTTTCTAAGGACGTTCCGTTAAGTAAAGCAAACCAAAGAGTGTGCTGTCTGTATATCCCAATGCAAAATTATGATCATTACCAATAATTTACTTGCGATCGGAGTTGCTGAAATAAAATGTTGTAAAATGGGAAGGATTTATGCTAAAATTATAATTATAAAATAAAATTAAAAAATGTCAAACCCAGCCTGTCAAAATTCTCAGTTGTGAAAGTGGTCGAGCATGAGCATTTCATACATGCGCACATGGACTGACATTAGAGGTTTAATTACATGGGGGAGGAAACGAAACGAATACATTCTGCATCACTGGAGATTTTCATTAAGTGTACCCCATCTATGTCTATATTCACTCACCGGATGACTTTTAATTTCTTTCTTGTCCGCCAGGCTTGTTTCTTGACACTGTCGATCACTTCTTTGTGCATATGAATGGTTTCGAAGATTTCTTCTTCTGGAATTTCCGCATCTTCCATCGAGATTTGCGTCTCTCTGAAGGGAGTCAGAAAAAGGCGTTGTGGTTAGGGACCGGTCATTGTGTATACCTGGGGGGGGGGGGGGGCAATTTGTTTTACACGATACCAAACAATTCAGATACCCCTTCCCCCCGACTGGCTGAGAAAAATTAATGTCCGCCCCTGACATTTGGACAAAAAAATTTTCCCCCCCCCCCCCCCTCCCCCATTGTCATAAAGTATGCATCAGCAAAACATGGATATTAAGGCATGTCAAATGTTAGACCTTGACATTTTAACCCTTTGAGTGCTAAACCTGAGAAAATCTCGGGCCAAACACAAGCACAGGTTGAAGTATTAAAAACAGAGTCCTTACTACGCGCGAAATGGCCAACAATGCAGGAATGACAACAATACTAGGTTCCCTTAACAAGCCGACTCTAGAGACGGCCGTGGCCGAGTTGGTAGAGGCGTGTGCCTCACTTTTAACAGCTCCTTCAGGTTGCTAGTTCGAGCCCCGTCCAGATTACCCCTACTTTTTTGGAGATATAAAAAAAAACGCAGCTGTCAAAGGGTTAAATTACATCAAAATGCAAAACATTTTCAGTTTAGACGCACTTGCTGATGCAACGACGGTTTCCACAGCTTCCTCGTACTCCTTAAGCTAGGGCCTTAGTGGGCCTCTTTACCTTGATGCTATGGCTCCATGCTACGTATTCTATATACTCTATTTCTTTATTAATGTATTCCAGTAATGCTATGTACTTTGATGTATGATCCAGTCCCTGGAGATCAGCGGTCAGGATGGCTCTGGATGAGACATCTCGTAGCTGCTAGCAGAGATGTTATGGGATACCACGATATAGTACAGGAAGTACCTTGCACCACCAGTGGCAGGTACTGGCGGCAGCTCTAGGTACTTAAGGCCTTGCAGCCCCTTGCAGCCTCACTCTGGGAGCTAGTCCCTAACCAGCTAAGAACGCTTACTGAAGTGTGCCACTCTGCTAGAAGCCCTGATCAGAGCATCCTTGAACCACTGGACAACATCTCCTAAGGACAGACCGCGTGGCCCTGGAATAAACCCTGAAATCACCATCCTTTATGGCGTTCTTCCTTGTACCGGGCATAGCGGGGTTGCACTGAGCTAGACAGTACTCTAGAGTAAATAATACATGCTCATTCACTGTTCTGCATTTTCCCATCCATAATATAAGCAATAAAAAAGTTTCATAATTAACAGTCGTACATTTTTCCCAACACAAAGAAGCAAACAAGTCGATTTGCTGTGAACTTTTCGAAGTGTATGTCTGATAGAGCACTTTTACATTGTAGCGGTGAAACTATAAGAGAAGAGTTAGCAGACTTGAGACGGGTGAGATCTTCGTCATTTGATGTAAAAGCTCCATTGCCGAGCTTGTCGCGCACTCGCTTCTACTTCCAACAAAACAAAAAAAAATGAAAAAATATGCTGCCGGGGGG
>JAHWFP010225795.1:0-31583 GCA_023313725.1 Lithobius niger
AGGCCTATTAAAAGCGAAATTTAATTATCTTTCGTTTGGTCCTACTCTTATCTTTGTAGGTGCTTTGGTTCCGGAGGAGTAGAGGAACAAACACGCACGCATATCGTATGATCTACATAATTAAAATCATATGATGTGCGTGCGTGCGTGCGTGCGTGTTTGTACCTCTACTCCTCCGGAACCAAAGCACCTACAAAGATGGGAGTAGGACCAAACGAAAGATAATTAAATTTCGCTTTTAATAGTCCAATTTTCATCGCTGTAATTGATATTATCACCTTCAAATATGCGAAAGAACCTGAAAAACTAACGTCAAAGTTTTTTTTAACCCTCTTCATGTTTGTTCATGACGTCATAGTTTGTTCATGAAAACCTCCTCGAGCAAAGAGAGATGATCTGGAAAAGGGCGCACGAACGACGTATTTTACAACACACCACATATACATCTTAAAATTGGTTTTATACTAACTGACTTGATGCAGGGAAAAATCAAAACAATTGATTTGGTTTTAAAACGGTGTCAAACATTCGTGTTTCTGTAGTACGGAGGTGCGCGGATTGAACGAGCAAAGCGAGCGATTTCCACGTAAAGGAAACCTTTTGAATGCGTGGCTCGCTTTGCTCTATCAATCTTTTATCTCTCACCTTCGTAGGAGATTACAACTGACGTTCTGCAGATGTTTCTCCAAGTGAGGAATCATCAGAAAGTGACGTGATAAGACACCCATGGAAAAATCTGCACTGAGCAGGACGTAAAGAACAATATTCTTTAAATAAGTGAAACAAGAAAACCCATATAAAGTGTATACTAACACAAATTACAAATGATGTGTGGTTCTTGGTGGTTACATTGATTCAGTCAAAGCTTCTGAGGAAATGTTTGCGCTAATTGAGTGAGCGAAGCGAACGAAAATCAGCGTTTGTCATCAGAAACAGGGCATTCCTGATAAATTGCTTGATCTTTTTGCTTGACTTCTTGGACGTAAAAAAATAATATTGACCTTCTCTCGAGATAACCGATATCGCATGCTATATTCCTATAATTTGCGTGATCGTTTTTTATGTGGAAGGTCTGTCTGTATCATAAGTGTTGCAGCAAGAAATCTCCTCGAGCGCAGCGAGACGACGCGGAATGAGCGAGCGAAGCGAGCGACTCCGCTAGTTTTAATTATGTAGATCATACGATGTGCGTGCGTGGGTGCGTACGTGTTTGTACCTCTACTCCACCGGAACCAAAGCACCTACAAAGATGGGAGTAGGACCAAACGAAAGATAATTAAATTTCGCTTTTAATAGTCCTATTTTCATCGCTGTAATTGATATTATCACCCTCAAATATGCGAAAAACCCTGAAAAAATTATGTCAAAGTTCGTTTTTTAAACCCTCTGCATGTTTGTTCATGACGTCATAGTTTGTTCAAAACCTCCTCGAGCAAAGAGAGATGATCTGGAAAAGGATGGAAAGAAGGAAGGAAGGAAGGAAGGATGGATGGATGGAAAGGTGGAAGAAAGGATGGAAGGATGGGTGGACCTAAATGTGTATCAACTGGCTTGATGCATGGAAAAAATAAACCCATAGGCCTGGTTTTAAAAGGGCGTCATTTTCTAGGATTCTGATGAACGGCAGTGCGTGGATTGAGCGAGCAAAGCGAGCGATTTCCACGAAAACTAAAACTTTTCAATGTGTGTATCGCTTTGCTCTCGCAATCTTTCATCTCTCACCTTCGTAGGAGATTACATCTGACGTTCTGCAGATGTTTGTCCAAGTGAGGGACCATCAGAAAGTGAAGTGATAAGACGCCCATGGTAAAATCTGTACTGAGCACGACATAAAGAACAATATTCTTAAAATAAGTAAAACAAGAAAACCCATAAAAAGTGTATACTAACACAAATTACAAGTGATATGTGGTTCTTGGTGGTTACATTGATTCAGTCACGTTTCTGAGGAAATGTTTGCGTTGATTGAGTGAGCGAAGCGAACGAAAATCAGCGTTTGCCATCAGAACAGCGCTTTTCTGATAAATTGCTTGATCTTTTTGCTTGCCTTCTTGGACGTAAAAAAAATATTGACCTTCTCTCGAGATAACCGATATCGCATTCGACACTCTTATAATTTGCTTGATCGTTTTTTATACAGAAGGTCTGTCTGTATCATAAGTGTTGTAGCAAAAAATCTCCTCGAGCGTAGCGAGACGACGCGGAATGAGCGAGCGAAGTGAGCGACTCTGCTAGTATGATTTTAATTATGTAGATAGCCCAATTCAAAATAAATAATAACAAAAGGATTAAGCGCATTATTTGTGTTTATTCATATTTATAACGTAATCCTACGTTTAGCGTACCAATCTATCAGTTCATAAAATTATTTGCCTCCAACGAAAAATTATAGGCGATGCTGCTGTCGGCGACTTTTTCCTGTTAAACGCGCCACATCAACCTGGCATTGCTGAAAACCACCGAGAAATGGCGCTGTATGTGTTCCTATACTGATTTTTTATCGTTTGCTTATAATTACCATGGGATCGAAAAACTGAAAGACTGATGCGGTAAAAATTAAAATTATTCATGCCAATAGATCGCCAAAGAAAAATTATAAAATACTAGCATAAAATATTATAAAGTTTGACGTAAAAATCCGAAAATGATAATGAATATGTCGAGTTCTCCTGCTGGTATATATACGAGTCAAAAGCCGCGACCATTTAGTAGTAGTTAGCATCTGTTTTAAGCTTACCTCGGCAAGTTGCGCATGCGTACAACGAAAAGGAAGAAGTGGTGTTATCAAGGAAGAAGTGGTGTTATCGAGGAAGAGGTGGTGTTACACCCTCTCTTCCTCACATTCCACCATTGTAGTAAGCGGGATATACTCGGTAGTAATAGCCCTAGAGCTTTTGTGGATAATACGGCTACTGTTTTTGCACGAAGCCTGTAACCTGACATTAAAACTAACGAATGCTAATTATTTTGCAATTATATCATTTCAAATTTCAAATTTAAAATTAATTAGCATGAGTTAGTTTTAGTCTGGTTACAGGCTGAGTGCGAAAACATTTTTAGCCGTATTATCCACAAAAGCTAGAGGGCTGTTTTATTGGAGTATATCCCAATTCAAAATAAATAATACCAAAAGGACTAAACATTCTTTGTGTTTTATTAATATTTATAATATAATGCTACGTTTTGTTTGCTTATCAGTCTCTCAGTTCATAAAATTATTTGTCTCCAACGAGAAGTTATAGGCGATGCTGCTTGTCGGCGACTTTCTCCCGTTAAATACGCCCCATCACCCACGCATTGCTGAAATCCGTCGAGAGATGGCGCTGTGTGTGTTCCTGTACTAATTTTTAATCGTTTGCTAATAATTACCATGGGATCGAAAAACTAAAAGACTTATACGGTAAAAATTAAAATTATTTATGCCAATAGATCGCCGAAGTAAAATTATAAGATACTAGCCTAACAAATTAGACAGTGATGTTAAAATACGACAATCGTAACGAACATGTCGAGTTTTCTAGCTGGTATATATGCGAGGCAAAAGCCACAGTCATTAACTCACAGTTGGCGTCTATTTTAAGCTTAGCTCGGTAAGTTGCGCATGCGCACAACGAAAAGCTACTGTGGTATATACTGTGCTACTGTAGCTACTGTGGATTATACCACACTAAATCGATTATACCCCGCTTCTCTACCTTCCACCATGATAGCAAGCGGGATATACTCAGTTTAAGTCGGCATGTTGCTCGTTTTGCGGAAAGAAAACCAAAATTCTCGTATAAAGCATTCCTTTGATCAGTTCCGCTTTATGATGCTTTTTTTTCTTTCTCCAGCATTAACAGTCGCTTTTGGATGAGTTCTTCTGGCCTGGCCATCAACATAGATGATGATGTTCCTTTGTTCCTCAGCATAAACGATGACACTAAGGGTTTGCTTTGTTTTCAATCCTTTAATATGAATCCTTACAACTATCCATCAAATATCCCACCCAAGTTATCATACACTCTTTGTGAAACACCACAAAGCGATCCCTCCAATATGACTGATTTCTACTTGTCCTTGCGACAAACTTTCTTCCACTTGCCAGCTGGTATTCCTGATGAAAGTCTCTTCCGTGTCCCATATTGGACGACATACCCAAAGTTTTCGCGTCCTAGTTCGTCTGGTATTTCAGCCTACGCTGTTAACATCAGCACATTTATGAGACAAGTGCGTCCTAATTCCAACTGTTCTGGTGTAATCCACATCCATGACTGGGAGGTGTGTGAAGGCAGTTTCCAGTTTGACAACTCAAAAATTCCAGATCCCAAAAGTTTGTTTAACAAAATCACATCGTTAGGTTTAAGAATTGCTCTACAGGCTCACCCGTTTATTAATCCGAACTGTGATGGTTTCGAGGAAGCATACCAAGGAGGCTTTTTAGTAAGTGACTCAACAACATACCATCCAGCACCTGGTAAATGGATGGGAAAACACATGTACGTGATTGACATGACCAACAAAATTGCTGTTGACTGGTGGTCAAGAAGACTGAGAAGTCTGCAAAATACATATGGCATTTCGTCATTCGTATTTGATGGTGGGCTTTCATCAGCTTTGCCAAATGATTATATTCTCGGCAGTGACCGTATTCTGCAACCGGATGTGTTCACTACACGTTTTGCCGAAGCAGCTGCATCACTTGGTCGCTTAGGTGTCGTCACTAGTGCCTGGCAAAGTCACCACCTACCAATCTTTGTACGAGCCAATCGGCTAACTAATGTTGGCTTGGGTGATTCTGATTCTCTTAAGGGTGCAATTCCAATCGTCTTGCTTTCAGGATTGATCGGCTATCCTTTCGTCCTGCCAGAGGTAATTGGTGGTACTTCTGGATATGACATGCCTTCCAAAATTGTGTACATCCGTTGGCTTCAGTTGTCTACCTTTCTGCCTGCTATGCACATGAGTTTTGGGCCTTGGGATTACGGACCTGATGTGGTGGACATAGCAAGGGAGATGTTTAACTTAAGAGCCAAGTTTGATGACTATTTAATTGAGGTAGCGAAGCAAGCAACAATCGATGGGTCTCCAATCATTCGTCCACTTTGGTGGCTTTCTCCAAATGACAAAAATGCCCAGGTCATTGATGATGAGTACTTGGTGGGAGATGATCTTTTGGTAGCTCCAGTGATGGACACATCCAAAGAAACAGCCAAACGAGATATCTATCTGCCTGAGGGTAAATGGAAGGATGAACACGATTCCATTTACGTAGGACCAACATGGTTATACAATTGTACAGTGCAGATCAAACAGTTGGCCTTTTTTACCAGAGTGTAAAATAATTTGCAGACATTCTACATTGTTTTACTCTTGCCTGTGAAAAAAAAACCCAATAGTGCTACAACAAATTATACTAACATACACTACTGGACTTGTTTATTCACAGACTGGTGTTAGTTCTTTTTATTATCTTGTTTTATTCATCACATCATAGATGGGCTGTGATGACATTTGTATCACAGGATTGTAGTGATACATTACATTACGATGTTTATTATTGTTATTTTTCAACCATGTTGTAGTTGCTGAAATACACCGTCAGACAAAATGACTATTTTAATTTCTCATTGCTTGATACGCAACCCTATATTGTAACCCGAATATGGAAATCAGGGTAGAAAATACGGGTTGCGCCACTCTTTCTCCGACAACGGTAAACATTCGGATGAAACTAGTACCTGCTTCAATGATTTACCGCCATAGGGCACTGTCGTCAAGAAACAGGAAGTGAAAAGCATCATGGAGATTAAAACTATTTAGCGCCACTAAAACAAATTGATCATGCTAAGAATACAAAATTAATCGCTTAAAATATATCATAAGTCAGATTGGGACATTAAAATAATTTTAAGAAAGATCAGAACTGGCTGATCAGTTTTATTTTTTTTTTAAATCCAACATTCAATTTTAAAACGGGTTGTCTTTACAAGTGGAGCTAAGTATAACGCATGGTTTTGTGTTCCGAGAAGCTTGTTGGAGCAGCCATTCAGGCTGAAGCTTCTTCTGTGTTTCACATTTGTTGTATACACAGTTTGAATCGAACACAGAATAAATTCTTCTACTTGGGATGTTGCCCACGCACGAGAATTTCGTCAATTTCCGTAGGTATTGTCGCTATTGCCATGTTAACATGGTAACGATGCCGTCATTTTTAGTCTTCTGTACAGCCGTACCGGCTGAGAAGACTATTGCAACGACTTTATCCGTCCGTTCGTTCGTCGCTTTTTTCAACTTTGCAACGGTACCAGATAGAGAGGACCACGGTTTACAACGTTAGATTCAGTGTCAAAAGTTAGTTAAATAACATGGCAAATTAAAACACCGTTACCTCCTTATAGCAAATAGACTTCTTTGCCGTTACTAAATTAAATAATAACATTTCATCGGCGAATTTTAAAGATTTGTGTTAACGCAGCCGTATAAAAACAAAAGCATTTTAGCTTCATTTAAAGGAGTCGTATTGTTGCATAAATGAATAGGCTTACCATCGAACCAAATTCTTCATTAGTCCTATCTGCTACTTACGAAATTAAAACTGCACTTTAAAAATTAGGCCTCAAAATGAAAATTAGGCCTAAAACCTCGTTACCACGGCAACGTCAAGTTGTTAAGAGTCGCTGCTAGCTTTATCAACAGCGTCTCTCCTGTCCCTTCCCTACTAACACTGATCTGTATAGGCTACGTTGCACGATACATTGTAACACTGTAACTGCATGCCCGGAGACGTAGGCTACCGTGTTGTAAAAATGGATAGGCTTACTGTACAATCCAAATCTCCGTCAGCTGCTACTTACAAAATTAGAGTTGTAGGTAAAAATTAGGCCTAAACGCTGTCAATTATGCATGCCTAAAATGTAAAATATGCTTAAAAGCTAACATATTTTTAACTGTCAATTCTGATGGTTACTGCTTTTAGATTATATAATAGAGATAGCTGTTGCAATGCGTGATAGAGGAGTGCGCCTTACCATTGGTAGTTACAGAACTGTACCGAAGACCGGATGTGACTAGTTAGTCGCTGCAGCCACTTATTTATTTCATGTTTCGCCTCCTACAAGAACCTGACATGTGCTGCCTTCTGGTGCCGTTGATGAAAGCAGGTATTATTTTATAACATGTTTTCCAAAAAGCGTCACTATCTACTAATCTACCCTGATGGAAATACACGCAAGCTTTAGCGGTGGACACCAATAGCCAAAGGGAGCCACTGTAACAACATTATGCATCGTTATTCGTCGGCCATCATACCTACAATGAAGGCATGAAGGTAGCTGCGATGCTAGCGTTTTGTTTGCTGGCTCGGGTTGGCTAGTGAAGCAAATAAGCTGCAGGCAACATTAATACAAAACAAACATCCCGTTTGAAATATGTACCAATAAATTGCGACCTGAACTGAAGACAGAATAAAATTGTAAAATGGTCCAAAAATAATAGCCTGTGAACAGCCACTGTGGTCGAAGACATTTAAGTGTTGAAAATGACCGAAATATCTTTGTTAGAAGAAGCTGTTATCAAAACACTTCACTTATCCATAAATCTGCAAGTTTCTCAAAACTTCCTGTTTAAAACTATGGAGGGTGCCACTAATTTGTGAATAGGAAGTTTCGCAAAATTGGTGACACCCGCAGATTATAGAGATGTCCATTTTTTTTTATGTTCAAGATTTAACTCTAGAATGGATGCATGAAGATAAGTTATACAAATTAGACAACAATAAATTTGATGTCTGGATCTAAATATTTGAAATCTTTTTAAGCAGTAGCTTACCTATAATGATCTTTTTGTTACTTTCTTGAAGTGACTTCCCTTCTTGCCCTGTAACCGCTGCATATTGATGTCTTAATGTGCTCGATTAGGTGCAGGGTAGAGTATTTAGGTAACGCCACTCTTATACTCTGCAAATAGTAAATATTTGGGTGAAACTAGTATCTACTTTCAAATACTACCACCACAGGGTGTAATCGTCGATGAACCGAATGGCAGGGCGTCACTGCACAAGTTTGTATTTCGGAGCGTCGTCATGGAGATGAAAACTATAGTTAACGTCTCTAAAACAAATAAATACAAATGCAAACCTATTTACGTTGCCTTTTGGACTTGTATGTCAGAATGCCTGAGCGAGGAATCGAACCCACGACCGTGACATGGCCGTGTCAGTATGGCTCAGCGGTAAGACCTCTGCCTTTGGTTTCAAAGGTGGTGGGTTCGATTCCCGGCTCAGGCAGTCTGACATACAAGTCCAAAAGGCAACGTAAACAGGTTTGCATCTGTATTTATTTGACTTTTGTTGAGCCTTTGGCTTTCTGTCAATAACGTCCCTGAAACAAAATGATTACGAAAAGAATACTTAATTCATCCCTTAAAAAAAATAGTAGGTAAGATTAGGAGGTTAATTAATTTTTAAGCTTCGTCAGAATTGGCTGATTAACTTTTTTTTTTAATTTAGCATTCAGTTTTCGGACGGGCTGTAGCTACGAGTTGAGCTAAGCGTAACATGTTTTTTTTGTGTTACGAGAAGAAAGCCAGTTGATTCGAATCTTCATCCGTCGTTCAATTTTTTTGTAACGAACTGAAAACGGTTTGATTCTCCACAGAATAAGTCCTTCAACTTCAAATGCTGCCCACGCAAACGTACTACGTCAATTTATGAAGGTAAATTGACGCTATTATCGTGGTTTAATGACAGCCAACGATGCCGCCATTTTTTATTGTAAGTTCCCCCGACCGATTTGCTTGTTTGGCGCGATGCTATGCTGTCTAGGAGAAACTGGCACTTATACCGATTTCGCATTGGTAAATTCAAGTGGCCCTGGCCGTGCCAAGGAGGGCTGGGCACCGTTTTATTAACCAATGCGAAATCGGGCCGGACTAGTCCGGGCCGGTATTTCGAGAGCCGGCCCGGCTTACACCAATGGTGTGAGATTGGCCGGGCCAGGCACGGCCAAGACCGCTTTATTAACTAACCCGAAATCAAATTAGGACGGAGACGGCCGGCTCCGCTTAAATCAGAATGGTTTATGAATGGTGCTACAGTGTAGCAGCAGAAAGTGGAAAGTGTCAACTGCCACAAACCGACACGTGGCAGTGCTGTAAATCGTGATCAGTGAGCCGTGGAATTAACTAACGCGAAAGCGGGCTGGCTGGCCCGCCCCAGTTCGGCCTGGCCGCATGAATTTACCAATGCGAAATCGGTATTATAGCCCACTGGCGCCAATGATCAAAACAGGTACCCCACTTTTTCCGAGAAACAGCTTACCTATTTATGTCCACTGGGTAGTTGCTAGGGTATTAACGCGGACTCATTCACAACAATAAAAGCTCACAGTTTTTAGCACACAGTTGGCTCGTTCACAATGAACGTTCACTCGTACGCATCATAGTTCTAGCGTAGTCCCAGGTTTACAACAGAATATCTCGTACTCGCCACATATTACAATGGATTTACAGCAAAGGCCTTAATAACGGTGGATGAATATTTTTCTTCATAGTTCATGTGGAGTTTAGAGAAAACATTGAACATGTGTATCTTAATCTTTTAAAGGTAGGTCCCTTTAAAAGCAATACTATCATTACCTATTGAGCCATTAGGTAATCTTATTCCAATAAACACAGAACGAAATAAGCTCTCTTCTTATTATTTTCATTTATACCCACAAAGTTAGTTTCAATTCTGACTCTTAAGGGGGAGTACACAATTATTAACGTCATGCCGATTTTGCCCTTTTCCAATCCCCATCCCACCCATGCACACGGTCGCATTTTGCCACAACTTTAGTGATCCACTTGTTACTGGTAGGGCCACAGGGACTGTTCATATAACAAAATCTCGCATAACGCGCAGTGCGGATAAGGACTATTTACATATAACAAAATTGCGACCAATATCATGTCCTAAACAGACAAAGAAATTAACATAGTCCAAACTCCCTTGCTCGGACAATAATCCAAAATGTGCACAGATTACACAAGAACACGACGGTTCGGGGAAGTTTGTTTGTAACAGTTATCAAGTGAAACTAATCAGCTCTTGGCTTCGTACACGACATGAGGTGAATACGCTTTCGAAGTAATCATGTTGATGACAGGTAATCCAAAAACAATGATTTTGGCACTACTGGCCAAAATAGCAAGGTCAAGTGGGGACCAAGAAAGTGTACCATCACCCTGAAAATGCATGTTTGAAATAACGTTGTTATGTGTGACATTGTGCTTAACAGCCAGACCACCATACCTTGATTTGCAAATTTCGTTTCATGCGGTATTACAAAAGCTAAATTGATGACACTATTGCTCTTCTTCGCACTCTGATAGACATGACATGCTAAAAATTCCATAACTCGTTCCATCCCTCATTGAAATTTACAATGAAAAATGCATTACATTTTCTGGATGTCACTACTATTTATTACCCAGACACGTGCAAGTCACGATCATCACTAGCAGTAATTGTGTCTGTTAACTGATAAGCAAACAAAAGCACATTTTATCACGTTGAGAATAAATCCCAATATTGCCGAAATCGTTCGTATAGTGGAAAATATAAGGGAAAATTGCAGGGATAAAGAAAAACTAAACGTGAAAGTATGAGTGTCCGCCATTTATACAGAAAGATGCATCAGTAACGTTGTTGTGATTATAGTGTCGACCTAAGTAATAAGCTAGCTAGTGACTAGTACCGCTTTTCCCAATAAACCCCATAGACTCGTTGCTCACACAAGCTTAACGTTTGCATATGAATGCATGGTGATCTGAACATTGTCCTTTTGTAGGTTTGGGGTTTGTAGGGGGTCGGGACAAATGCGTAGGAGGGTTTTGAAATTCGTAACCAAGGAATTTAAATTTCGTTTCTTTTCAATGTTGCAACCAAAGATTAAAAGGAAAACAAGGGCTTGGACAAGCAACCCTGGTCCTTAGATTTATTTTAAAAGCTTGGACAAACTAAAAGCTGAGCTGGAAGGAACGACAAAAAATCAGCAAACATTTACGTTGCCTTCGATTGCGTAAGAATAAAGAGAGAACATTAGATGATGCTCACGCAACAATACGAACATTCACGAGCAAACGGGGTTTATATTAATAACCAAATAAAATGCTTTGCAGTCTAATGTTTTAATAGTAGTGAATTTCAGGGATTTCTGCATGACGAAATATGAACGAAGAAGCAAACGAAAAAGTCTCAATATTTGGCTAATGTAATGGCTAATTATATACAGTATAGACGGAGATGCGATGATTCAGTGAGCGAAGCAAATGAAAATCAGCGTTTGTTAGCCAGTGTGCACAAAAATGGGACTGAAGAAACTTAACTCTGTAAAGCGTGGACATATATACAATAAACCAAACCGTGTCAATTTATTTGGCTGATGTAACGGCTCATTGGGCAATGGCAAATGTAAAAGTTTTGTAGACATAAAATTCCTCCAGAAAAAAGGTAGAGATGATGATAAGAGGTGTGACCTTTTGTACGGCCACAGTCCTATGAAAGTTGTGATACCCACCCAAAACCAAAACTGGTATAAGAGAAGTCGCCAAGTTACTAAAAACCGTTGTCTTTGAAGGTATTGATATTCAACCAAAGAAAGGCCGCCAAGGTTAGTGCGACTAGGAAGTTGGATTTGGGATTTATAGTCGAATGGCGTCGCACTTCTGGTTAAATTTGGTTAAACTGGAAATAAATACGTCCAGGCTGGAAATCAGTTGCATCTGGAGTTTATTTGTATGGCATGGTTGGATGAAGGTAGTTGGAAGGCTTGCCACGACTTACAGCATTTCGGTGGTAAATGTTATTGAACGTTCGCCTAAAAACCTTTCAGACTTTCCTTCAGAATAGTAGTCCTAATTTTGAATAGGCCCGACCTGCATAAGGCCAGAAGAGCAGACCCTAAATCGGTCCGCGTTGGTCGAGCAAAAGTAGAGAAGAGAAGAAAAAACCAAAGGAAAGCCTAGCACGAGAATTTAGGTTCACGCATGCGTGGAAAACCTTTCACACAATTTTATATACAATATTTAACACAGCATTATATTGCATAGCATATTCTTATATAAAGAAAGAGGCCACAATATTCCACTGATCGCCCCAGGGGCCCAGTGCAGCGGGGAGTGCCAGCACTAAATGTGACTGAGGGCACAAGGACATCAGACGCAAGACAAGCCTAAGGGGTCAAGTTGATAAACGCCAGGACGATGGGGATGATAATGTGAGGGTCCCATGTCCCAACGAACCAAGGCCCATCGTGTAACGGCGCCAGGAGGTAAGCTCTGCCCAAGGCCAACAGGCAAATCGAGGACTGGCAAGCTCCGTCACTCTAGGGAAGGGGGCGGCCGAGAATTTGGAACCTCCGGTGACCGTCATGAAAATGAAGATATGAAAAGAAAAAAAGACAAAGAATTAATTTTCCAGTCGTACTAAACTCTAGAACAATTAACAATCTTATTTCTAACAATGTTAGGTAGCGAAAGTTACGGACATTAAGCCGTAAAACAAACTTGCTTCCCATAGAAAAAAAATCTTAAACTTATTTGTTAAATTAACCGAGACGCTTTATTCTCTTTGTTATAGTTTTTTAGAAGTTTTTCCGTTAGTTTTGTTAAACTTCGTAAAGTTTATTAATAGCCATGAAATCAGTGCTTTCATTTGTGCACTAACGGAAATATAAACAATAGCAACGGATAAGTCGTCGTTGCCAGTCTTAAAATCATTACACTAATAACAATGTAAAGGCGTTTAACTCGAACAAAGATGATTGATGCAACTGAAAGTTAACAAGTTCCGATTGTTATAACATGACGTTACGTCAATTGTTACAAAAGGCGAAAGATGAAATCATCAAGGCTCTTGATGAGCCGATGATTTTGAAGTATTCAAGGTAGGTTTCCAGTAAAAGATCCGAAGTTCTTTAGGAGTCCAGGATTATCAATTTAAGAACCTTTCTTTTATAAGCTGCAAGTTGTTAAAAGCGTAATGTTGGAAATATGGTCTTACAAATCAAGAAAGGGTTAACTTAAAATAAAATAGAATGCAACAATCGTGTTTTAAACAATATTCAATGTCGGTACGTTTGACAAACATTGTTGCTTCGGTCGGTCAAAAAAAAAATTCAAAGGGAGTTTCTAGCTTACTTATTTTGACGCGAAAGTGGTTGGTCTTACACAATTATTAGGCACTCAATTGCAAGAAAATCGGCTTCAGAATTTTAGAAATTATTGTACATAGAAATGTGTCTAACGTGAATTATGTTAAAGACTAAGTCAATTAAATCAGGCTTGACAAATTACAGTAGTTGTAATCCAAGTCAAATATTCAGCGTAGATACACGTTTTCGGAGTGTTTAAATACAAAACTTTGAAAAAAGTTATACAAACAAAACGTATAAAATGTGCAATAATAAAAGTCAACAAATAAACAACTTTAAGCAGCGGACAATGGGGAAAAGAAACTTTCTTTAGTTTCTTAAGTGTTGATAGCAAAAGAGATTTTATTTAGGTCCGGGTTAAAAGGATGCTTACATTAGGTTAGGGGAAAATTAATTTTGCAATTACTTGAGTTTGCGTGATAACATTTTGCACGTAAAGTGAAATTGATTCTTGAATTTTAAAGCCTGCTTCGGCTAATACCGGGCGTCGTATCGTACACCCAAGCAGCTAATGGAAAAAATAAAATCATTGGTCAATTGTACAACTGAATCGCGAAGATAACGTCTTGCATAACCACTACTTTCGCGACTGTTAACGGGGAGAATTTAGGCGCCGAGTCAACCAAGAAAAGACACTGGTGAGAACGAAGAGGGGCCTCCATGGCTAACCAACATGCAAGTTATGGTCAGAATCAATTTAAACGTCACACGCATTAGTCTGCGAGCAGACTAGGAATGACGCAAACTGAGCGCACAGAACCCTGGCGAAGTGCTGCAGCACAACTTTGAGACGTAGCCCGTCCTAGTTGCACCAGTAAAACGTCTAAACTCGGATAACCGGTTCCTCTAAAACTACTTATTTCGAAACTTTGGCAGGCTCAGTATTAGTATACTCCAATTTAAGCTTACCATGTTCACACGTATTAAGCTATCAGTAGGAGCCTCATTCAACATGCGTTTTAGATCCCTAA
Organism: Lithobius niger; assembly: GCA_023313725.1. Classification (NCBI taxonomy): domain Eukaryota; kingdom Metazoa; phylum Arthropoda; class Chilopoda; order Lithobiomorpha; family Lithobiidae; genus Lithobius; species Lithobius niger. The sequence goes on from JAHWFP010225795.1 coordinate 14,147, forward strand.
CAGCAGGGGGGGCGGGGGCGCGGGGGGGGAAAGTTAAATTTTAAGATAAATCATGCACGAAGGACGCACTCAGGTTTGGGACCTAACCATTTTTCCACGAGCAACACCAAAATCAATCAGTTGTACGACCATAGAGGCACTTTCCTTTAAATTTCTTAAAAATTTCAACTTCACGCTCAAATGAAAAGGAGTCAAATCATAAGTTCTCAAAAACGTCAAAAATAGAAAAGCATCACTCATTTGTTTTGAGTAAACAGCGAAACCTGACAATGAGGTAATGGGAAAATGAACTGCATAGAGTTGATGGGTAACAGTTTTCGTAGTAAGCAAATCATTTACGAATGGGTATAGAGGCAAACTTAACGTTGTTACACCCAATTTGCAAACCTTCAAATTTAGTGGCGGCCATTAGGAAAAAAGGTCAAGAAATTTTCCAAATCATAAAGGTTCTCAGGTTTAAAAAAATTTTGAATCTTAATTTTCAAAACTGATACTCAAAAGGTTCAAATTTAGTAACAAGTGTTTAAGAAATTAGGCGGGCTGAGCAGCAGTACTGCATTTTCACACCAGAATCGTGACAGCTCACCAAAACATTTCTTGAAGTTCTGAACAGTTCTGGAATTGTTTCAAGATACTTATTTTGGGTGGTTTAAGCCATTTTTAGTGTTTCACGTGTGAGGGGGCTAATTCTGTACGAGAATTTTGCATAGCTCTCAATGTCATGTTTTTCATGTAGTATCAAAACATACAAATGAATGATAAAATAATAAATGGAAGAGCTTTATTTAGGCTGCAAAAAGAAGTTTTTACACATTTTTCAATAAAATATAAAAGCTTACCCTTTCTGGTATTTTAACTATGAGGGTTCCATTTCTGGCAAGGTTCTGAACAGCACTTCTGAGTTTGTCCAAATTAGACGTGATGAAACGAGTTTAAGACGATCTTTATTTTGTTTTTGTTTTAATCAAATTCTCCTGGAATTTCGTCATGCACCGGACGCAAATTATCAATATGTTGGTAATTTTTCTGGACTAATCCAGTACCAAGATCCCTCACTCGATATATCAGAGGGGAGACCTTTTCATGGATTATGTAAGGTCCACTATACTTTGGTGCAAGACGAGCCGCGAAGTAGTTGGATTTACTGGAGAGGTGGTGTGTTTTGACCCAAATTCTGTCTCCAACATTAAATTCAAAATCTACATTACGACCAGCATTTAGCTTATCACTAATGTACTTTCTATCAGAAACTCTAAAACGTCTTACCCTTTCAATAGCCTTTTGTAGATTTTTCGACAATTCTGCTGCGTACAGTGCAACAGGCTGTTCTATGACTTTATCTAATGGTGGCTCGAGACCCATTGAGAGTTCTCGACCAAAGCATAAGAAAGCTGGTGTATAGCCTGTCCTTGAATGAATTGAGCTATTCAGAGACATGATAAACATGGGCAACTTGTCTGCCCAGTCTCTCTGAGATTCACAGAACATTGTAATTTGCCTGTTGATTTTTTTCATTACGGTTTCCACATTAGCATTAGCTTGAGGGTGATAAACCCCGGTGTGGGCTGCCTTAATGCCAAATCGTCTGTACAGTTGTTTTACCAATTTTGCGCAGAATGGTGGTCCTGAGTCTGAAATAATTCGAACTGGAACGCCAAAATATTTGATAAAGTTGTTGATTAGCAACGTCACAAATGTCTTGGTATCAAACTTTCTACAAGGGTATGCGTCTGTGTAGCCCGAAAAAGCATCTGTTATTACTAAGATGTGTTTGAAATTTGAGCCTTTGCTTGCTGGTAAGCTGCTTTTCCAATCGACGTGAACAGTATGCCCAGGATAGTAAAGAGGAGCGGAGCAAAGTCTACCAAGCATCTGTGCGCCACGGCCTTTTTTTGTTTGGCACTGGTGACATTTTTTAACAAATGCATGGACTAGCTTTGACGCTCTTGGAAAATAATATAAATTATATAATCGGGCTAGAGTCTTACGAGCGCCGAAATGTCCGCCTGGTAGCGTGCTGTGGTGGAGTTCAAGCACTCGTCGTTGCAATGAGCGTGGAACAAAAATCTTAATCTTAGTCGAATTAACAGGATCTTCAGACAATTCAATAAAAATAATTTGCTGTTCAGTGTCAAAATAACACATTGGCAAGTACTTATCAACGAACCTTTGCAATGAAGGTGAAGTTGCTTTCCAAGGTTTACCTTGTAAAGCCAGAAGTAAAACCGACATGAATGGATCCTGCTTAGTTGCTTGCGAAATCTTTGAAAAGGTTAATTGTTCTATTTCAATATGACAGCTAAAACAGTCATTATTGAAGAGATAAACTGGCCTTTCAAATTCTGGCAAAGAAACAGGTATAAGAACTGGATTCATTTTTTCTTCTGGTTGCAAATCCGATTCATAAAGGCGTGATAACGAATCAGCTGCGGTATGCAGTTTGCCTGGTTGCCAAATTAACTTTGCTTCCAAAGAAGACAAGAAAACTAGCCATCTGGCCAATCTGACAGTTCTATTATGGATTCGTTTAATCAAAGTCAGCGGTAAATGGTCCGTGATTGCTAAAATTTCACCTCCTTCCACCAGGTGACGCCATTTTTTTAAAGCAAAGACCACCGAGAGTAATTCTTTTTCCGTTGTGGTATATTTACGTTCAGCATTGCTTAATTTCCTGGAGGCCATGTCTACAGTTACGTATTGCTTGCTACCTGGCTTCTTCTGGCAAAGCAAAGCTCCAATGCCTACTGAGGAAGCATCCGCCATAATGGTCCAGCCTAGTTCTGGGTCAGGATGAGCAAGAATTGGAGCCTTCAACAAACTTGATTTCAGTTGCTGAAAAGCCTGTTCTTGTCTGACACCCCAGTAAAATGTTGGATTTTTGCCCTGCAACACATCAGAGAGCGGTGCCGCAATGTGAGCATAAGAGTAAATGAACTTTCTGAACCAGCTGGCGATCCCCAGAAATTTCCTGATTTGGGAGATTGTCTTAGGAGTTTCCCAACATTGGAGGATTTTTACCTTAGCTGGGTTAGGTTTCACACCGTCACGGGTGACTAGGTAACCAAGAATGAGCATTTCTTTCTTACAAAACTCACTTTTCTTGAAGTTGAGATTTACACCTTCACGTTCAAGTTGAGAAAATGAAGCTGCTAGAGCATCATAGTGCGCTGGCCACTTAACATTTCCAATGCCCCAGTCATCGCTGTAAGAACTACATCCGAGATGACGGACAGGATCAATTACTGCATCCATGGCTCTGCAGAATGCAGCTCCCGAATTTTTGAGACCAAACTGACATCTCTTTGCAACGTACTGCTTAGTAATGGTGACAAAACTAGCAATTTTACCACTGTGGTACTCCATTGGTAAATTCCAGTAAGCGTCGGTCGCATCGAGATTGGAGATGTAAGCACAGTTAGCATACTGTTCCAACACCTGAGAAATGTTTGGGAGTGGGTAATTATCCTTAGGAATATTAGAATTAAGAAGGACGTAAGAAATAACAAGACGAGTGCTTCCGTCTTTCTTTGGCGTCAAGAAAACTGGTGAGCTATGCTCACTATACCCTTCTTCAATTACTCCACACTGTAGCATCCTTTCAATGTGAACCTCAATTTTTTGTTGTTGAAGCCATGAGCAACCAAAAGGCTTTTGAGCTATTGGTGCAGCCCCACGAATATCAATAGTCATTGGCTGAGCATGCTTAAAACACCCGACTCTAGTAGAGAAAATGTACCTATATGCCACTAAAAGATTATAGAATTGCTCTTTTTGAACACTATCTAAAATTTCAATTGCATCTACTTTTTGTCTTAATGCTTCTAAGCTTGGGTGAAGCTCCTCATCAATAACATGGCCGATGGCATTGTGCTGAATGTCATGCAAGGGATTGCGACGTAAGTGATAAGTGAAACCATCATATGGTGCCCAAAACCACACATTCCTCTGGTAATCAGTCACCAAACCAGACCATTGCAGGAAATCTACTCCTAAAATGATTGGCTGGAGACAAGATTCCATCAAAATGAATGGATAAGTAAAAACCTTCTTCTTAATTTTAAAGGTTACCCTGACAAACCCTGAGCAAATTGCCCAGCGACTGTCAGCACAGCGTACTCTATACTCACGACGAACAAATTTGAAACCCATTTTGATAAAATCACTCTTCATTCTTGCATCAGCAAAAGACAAACTGGAACCTCCATCAATTAAGGCATCAGCTGTGTCAATCCCAATTTTTATAGCTAAATATCCACAAGGAGCTGATTTGGGCTCCAATGGTCCATGAACTGAATAAGGCAACTGACTATAATTCAACTTATTAGGTTTGGTAAAAGTCCTTGGGTAATTTTTCCCTAAAAGATCTGGTGGTAATGCTGAGGGCTTCAAAACCTTGTCAAAATTGGGCGTTAAACCTCCCTCAGCAAAAGGTTGATACCCTACTTGTTTAAATCACTTTCTGTGGCATCTGGTTCCAAACCACCAATGGCGTTTACTTGCTGTCGAAAACGTGCAGGGCGCCTATCGGGATGCAACTGCCAGCAGGTGTCACTCGAGGGGCCAGCACGATGACAATGTCCACAGACTACTGGCTGCTTTGGTTTAACAAGAACCTGATTTTTGTTACCAGTGGCATTGCCATATGCAGCTTGTTTGGGCTGAGGGGTGGAACCAGGTGCTATAGGATTAGTTAAGTCTTTTAAAACTAATTTGTTACTTCTAACATTTTCACAAACAGTTCTTAATTGATAACAATCGGCCATACTGTGAGTGGTAGAATTGTGCAACATGCAAAATTTCTTATCCTTATTTGCAGAATTAGAAGGAAGAGCTTCTCGAGTTTTGTCCTGTTTAGAAGTTATGGTTTGGTTTTTAATGGCAGAACCAGCAACAGGTACAAATGTCTCCATTGAACAACAAAAATCAAAAAACTCCGGTAATTTGCTACATTTTGTTTGCACTATGTATGGTCTAAGTGAATCAGTAACATTGCGTTTCATAATGTTAATAATCTCAGCATCACGGCCACAATAATTTGCCTGAATCAATATTTTGTTACATCTCCTGAAATATTCTGTGAAGGTTTCATTTTCACCTTGTTTCAACACATAAAATTGGTTTAATAAACCGATGTTTTTATCTTCAGAATGAAACTCTTCAAGGAATGCTTTTGTAAATTCAGCAAAACTTGCAAATGGCTGATTTTGTAAAAACCAGAGTGCTGCCTGATCTCTTAAGACAGATGGCACGTAAATATGTAAAAATTCCTTTTCATCAAATTTCCTAGTTTCAAGCATGATGGTTAAATCCATTAAAAACTTAAAACCAGATATTTCAGTGTCTAAAGAACCCGAATAAACCTGAGCTGAAACAGAGGGTGGTTTAAAAATGGGTAGACTCGATTTTAAGTCATTACCGACTTGACTTTCCTGACTGACCTTAGCCGTATTAGATGCTAAAGCTAAAGTATTAACGACCTCAGTTAGCTTTGAAACTTGGCTACAAAGCTGAGTAAACTCATTGCTTGGAGGTGGAATTACTGGAACTCCACCTTCAGCCAAATTTGGCAGACTACCAGTATACATTTGCTGGGGACAATTTTTAACACCAGTTAGAAAGATTAATGGGTTCGTTAAATCAGTGGCTAATTGCTTACTTAAAGTCACCTCATTAAATCTGTTTTGAACAGGACTTATATTTACCTCTTGACGAACTTCAGGTTGAACAGCAGTGTACAGGTGAGGTTTGAGCAACTGTGGCTGATTCCCAGTTAGAAGGCTGGAATGTTTGTTTTTAGGTGATGCTTGAGTCCCAAAGTCCTTTTGTTCCATTCTCAGTTTTCCCAGGGTGCCTGGGAGGCAACTCTGTCTGCTGGAAGTGACGGAAGATGGAATTGATTCAGCTTGGCTACTTGTACGGCTTGATGCTACGCTTCGCTGAGATAAAGATGCAGAACACCGTCGAGGAAGAATTGGTATGGGGGTCTTGTCAATCATTTCTTGTGTTTTTTCCTTTGTAGACCAATCTTTTCGGATCCATGCTTCAGATGCAGGTAAATTCGGCTGTGGAGTGGTAAAGTCATTTCCTAAGCGACCTCTGGAAAGCAGAATGGCATCAACTGATGATCGAACTGGCGAAAATGGTAGTCGACTTGGCCTGGCTTGGCTCGGTAGGTCTCTTTCGTCTTGAGACCTGTAGACTGGAGTACTAGCAGATGGTGTAAAGTTTCTTAAACGTCCCAAGGTAACTTGATCGCATGGTGGGGTTGACGCTGAGTAACCTCTGGCAATTGATGCTGCTTTTACCCGTGTTTGTGATTTGGGTTGGTTACTAATTGCAGCTTCGGCAACAGAAGACGATCTATGTAAGGCATCATGCACACTCGAAGGAAGATTTTCCATTATCCAAGTTGCTGTCCTATCATGACGCCTAAGTCCTTCCATTAAAGCTTCATGATCAAGCCGTTCAGAGGATGACTCATCAGAGGGTAGTGGAAGATTTTGTGCATCCAACATCCTAGTGGCCTGACTAATCTGAGCACTGTCTCGTGCAGTGCTACGTAAATTGTACCCATGACAACTTTCAAAAATCGATTTATTTGACCTGTTACTCATAGTGGATTGTATCAAGACTTTAAGTGCCAAATTAAGGCTTATTGAGCAGAGGACTCAAGTAGGCTACAATAAAAAAAGCTGAAACACGACTAGCGTCAGGTTAAAGTGCGTATTTATTTGATGTAAATAAAGGTTATAGTACCCTTGAACTTAAATTTATTTCAGGGATTAAGAGCGGTTTAGAAATATAAACTAAGCTACCTAATATGAAATAAAAAAAATCGAAATGAAATAAAAGGTCTCGAACTTTAAAAGCAATTAACCTAAGTTAAAGCTATCTATATTTATTCTGCCTTAAAACTAAAGCATTTAAATATTAAAACCCGTATAGTTATTTGCTAACGCTTTAATTACAAAGTACACGCTGAAACAAGTTAATTTCTGGTCTTAAACACAAGCTAAGACTTAAATAACTGTTTTGAAACTTCACAAGCAATTAACTGCGGTTAACAGCTAATGGTAGTTAATGTTGCGACATGCTGAAAGCTTTTGTACAACACCGTAAAATAGTTGAATGCAACCTAAGTGACTAAAAAGTCCTTTCCCAGGTTTATACAAAAACACGGAAAAATAAACTGTTAAAAAAACCAGTTTAAATTAAACACACAAATAGCGTCTGGCTACGGTGCAAGCAAATTTAGGGGTAGGTTTTAAAGCCCCTAAAGGGAGTATAGAAAACACGTCTCCCTAATTCAAAGTAAAAGGCGAGTTTTTTTTTTAAAGACTCTTAACCTTAAAAAGCAATTATGTTAAATGCTAGGCATTAATGTTTGCTTAAAGCTTAAAGTAAGTTTCACTCGGAAATCAAACTAAAAGTGACACTAATAAATGGTGGAGTTTAGAACATTAGGCGCCATTTTGGCGTTTTGAAAATAGTCTTACGGTTTTTTAAACTAATAAATTGCCGGACAAATTTTCTCTAAATAATATAAAAAAAGACTTCTACTTATGCTTACCGAGTTCTTAGGCCGAATGCACCAAATAGTGCGACTAGGAAGTTGGATTTGGGATTTATAGTCGAATGGCGTCGCACTTCTGGTTAAATTTGGTTAAACTGGAAATAAATACGTCCAGGCTGGAAATCAGTTGCATCTGGAGTTTATTTGTATGGCATGGTTGGATGAAGGTAGTTGGAAGGCTTGCCACGACTTACAGCATTTCGGTGGTAGGTGTTATTGAACGTTCGCCTAAAAACTTTCAGACTTTCCTTCAGAATAGTAGTCCTAATTTTGAATAGGCCCGACCTGCATAAGGCCAGAAGAGCAGACCCTAAATCGGTCCGCGTTGGTCGAGCAAAAGTAGAGAAGAGAAGAAAAAACCAAAGGAAAGCCTAGCACGAGAATTTAGGTTCACGCATGCGTGGAAAACCTTTCACACAATTTTATATACAATATTTAACACAGCATTATATTGCATAGCAAATTCTTATATAAAGAAAGAGGCCACAATATTCCACTGATCGCCCCCATGGGCCCAGTGCAGCGGGGAGTGCCAGCACTAAATGTGACTGAGGGCACAAGGACATCAGACGCAAGACAAGCCTAAGGGGTCAAGTTGATAAACGCCAGGACGATGGGGATGATAATATGAGGGTCCCATGTCCCAACGAACCAAGGCCCATCGTGTAACGGCGCCAGGAGGTAAGCTCTGCCCAAGGCCAACAGGCAAATCGAGGACTGGCAAGCTCCGTCACTCTAAGGTTAATCGTATTAGTCAAGTTAATCGCATCGAATAATACTTTGAACGTTTAATGAAAACTTGAAGATTGCTACCTCGAGTAGCAATGTTCTAGTTTTCATTTAACTTTCGAACTATTAGTATGTGCAATTAACTTGGGGATTAACCTTGGCGGCCTTTCCCTGATTGAATGATATCACTACTTTCAAAGGCCGACCCCTTTTGGAAACTTGGAGGCTTCGCCTATACCAGTTTTGATTTTGGGTGGGTTAACTGTAACCATAATATAGAATTCACCAACTTTTGCAATCCAATACAGACAATTAGATCCGTTCACAAAGGCTGACTGACCCTCATTACAAAATCAGTTCTGCTGACAACGAAATCAACAGGCTTTTTTCGCGTACCACTAACAAATTAGTCCTGGAAAAATAAATCCAGTAGTTCCTACATCTTGCACAGATATCTTGCAAACGGCTACCCCATTCATCGCTTTACCAATACTATAAATTTTAAATTTGATTCGTCCATCTAAAAAGTTCAACTAAACCAATCACATTTATTAGTATCCCTTACTTAGTAAATCTCAAAGGAAAATTATTCCCTCCATTAATATTTGACTAGTTTCTAACACTCACTCCAAACTTAATTTAAATCTAATAAATTTGAATATCTCCATAAATTCACTAGTACATCAGATAAACGGGGCACTTCCCTGACAGGATTAAAACTGGTCACACCCCAGACATGGGAATAAACATTAGTTCTCTTTAGAGAAAAACAACAGCGAACCAGAATTAACCTTGAAACTCGAGTCAGCTTTACGCAGCAACCCCCTGTTCTAATCACATTTTGCTTGAAAACAAAAATATTAAAGTATATGTTCCCACACCTAAATTTTGCTTTTCTGAATGTTCATCCCCCACCACCCCGATTCTGTGGGAAGAGGCCAACGGAGGTGGAATGCGATGGCGAATTAGGGTTCACCCTCAATCCCACTTCAGAGGGGAAATCCGTGAAACGCTGACGGTGGTTGTCAGTATAGCAAAAAACATTGGCAGGCCGCATGAGAAGAAGTGAGAAAATATCGGGTTGACGGCAAACTGGGTTTTATTGAGGCGACATTTTATAAGCAACGTTGCGGACAAAACTTCGTGTAAAAATTCCAGAAAAAATAGTTGTTTGCAGCCCTAACGAATAGCGGATTACATTTAACGGCTTATAAGCATGGAATTGCCATTACTAAATGGTAAAGAATAAAGCCCGTTCCATGCTTCACACTAAAACCAAACATGGCCGTGTTTTTCTACCAAAAACCCAGAGTACAACCACAACTCGCTCTTTTCACAACTAGGACACATCGGGGGAAAAAAAACAACAACAACAATAGTCAGTCAGCAGCCAACAATAAATGCATTACTGAATAGTGATCGGCCCTCAGCCGAAAGTTAACAACAACACTATACGTCATTTAAAGATTAACAGCCGTCATTAACAAATGACGCATTGAATATGAGCTGCGAAAACGCACAACTCATTATAATTACTGTGGCGTCATGTTTACCGCCTCCTAAGCCTCATACATTCAGCCTAAATTCGCAGGTTGGTGACCCCACTTGCTTGGTTCCCAATTGTACTGTCTGTTTTGGTTAGCAGTGGTCCACGTTTACCTTGATTTTGCATTGCCTGTCATCAACATGATTACTTTTAATTTTTTTAATGTTTTGTAAGAAGCACATAGCTAATTAGTTTCACTTGTTTCAGTGAACAGACATCCCCAAAACGTCGTGTTCTTGTGTACACTGTGAACATTTTAGTACCCTGTCTCCATGCACACGTACTATCTTGATCCGCAAATGTGACGTCTCTCATCTGTCCAGTTTCCGCACATGAGGAATATGACCAAGGTTGTAAGAACTTAAACGAATCTTTTAATATAGAAACGTTCGTTTCCATTATCTAATTATTATTATTATTTTTTATTTATTTTTTTTGACCTAGTGGAAAGCCCACAAACGCCCGGAGAACTACGGGTCATACTATAACTACACAGTCTTAAAATGAGAGACCAACTCTAGTGTTTTTTCCTCCTACACCCCAGAATTCCCCAAAATCCCTTTTGACCTGACAGAAATTGTACAACAGACATTTTACGTTGTAAATATATCTCTGAAAACTAATTTTTTTGTTTGAGTATACATCTGTATTTTCTAACAATAAGTTTAGTTATCAATACTTTTTTGATATCGGCATTCTTTGTGAATAATGCGTCTGTATTTTCAACTAATTTCCCTTGTGGTCTGTGGCATTGTCATAGTGCGTGGGCCAGCCAAGAATTTGGGATAATTTGGGGGTAGTAATTTTCCTTTACACCACTGTTAAGACCTCTGTAAACAGTGAAACAAAGAATCAAAGAAATATCATATTATTAGCCAGCGAAAAATAATTGTTTAAAAGATGCATAAACTGGTGGCATAAACCGCTGGACAATTTAAAATAACGTACTCCTTATTAGTTTGTAGCAATTTCAGTGCTTTGAGCTTACCTTTCCTCATGTGGGGACTGCCGTCGTCGACATTCTCTTCAAGCAAACTCATAAACAACTATTTGGAAAACATGTGTGGAAAATTCATCTGAAGTTCCGGAACCAGAAGATCATGGCTGGATGCGACAAAGGTGGCTGCTTTACATCGGACTGATGACAAAAGCACCAGCACCTGAAGCAGTGTTGGAACTTTTGAGTTGTTCTTGTTCGAGATTGTGCATGCCAACATGCACTTGTTTGGTAAATCAGTTGAAATGTACTGAGGCATGTAAGCTGGCAAAGTGTGATAACATGAGTGCGTCTGAAGAATTGGTAGAAGATGACTTAAACTATTATGACAGTGTTGAAAGTAATGACGATGAGTAACTTTTGTCGGAATACTATACTATGGAACTAGAACTGCCACCCCAGCTGCGTTAAAAGAACCAATATGATCTTGAGCGCATGGGTGGCGTTTGATGCCCTGTTTGCAATATGGGGATGATTTGCTGTCTCATGTGTTTGTCACTGAAGGCGTGTATCCCGTTTGTGTGTTTGTGCTCACTGGTTAGTAAAGGTTGATTTTCGTTTGCTTTGGTCGAACAATTAGTATGTTCAAGGATCGTTGAAACAATTATTTATCGCTGGCTAAGCCGAAGGCGTGTATCCCATCTCTGCATTTTTGCACGTTTTGAATATTTCACCGAGCTTCACTAATCCATTAATTTAAATCGTCCACCGGTTTATGACATGTGTTCAAAGGGTTTTAGCGAGCGTTAACGGCTTCCGGTCTGGCAGGGGTTTATGCATCTTTTAAACAATTCTTTTTCGCTGGCTAATAATATGGTATTTCTTTGATTCTTTGTTTCACTGTTTACAGAGGTCTTATTGTTGCCGGTCACTTTGTAACGTAGTAATGACTGTGCACAGCAGATTTAAAGTGATTGTTAGTTGTTACTTAATTGTACTGTTGGTTACACGGGGCTTCGGGATCTGGGCAAGGGCGGATCCAAGGGAGGGGCCGAGGGGGCTGCGGCCCCCTCCAAGGCAAATAATCAATGGAAAATTGCCAAAATTGTTGACAAAACGCAGTTAAACTACGCCAAAAATGCACGAAAATGTAGAAAAATCATCCTGCGGCCCCCTCTAAGACTTCGTTCTGGATCCGCCCTTGGATCTGGGCTCATAAGGTGCATACATTATAGTCTTACCTTTTGTAACAACGGTTCATCTAAGTTTATGAAGTGATTTTAAAAACTATAAAATTTTATTTATCATTGAACTTTTTAACTATTTAATTTGTCTAATTCTGGGTTGCATTAGAAAAAAAAAGAATGCGAAATCGTAGCTTTGCTTCCATAGCAGCCATTTTTCAAAAGTCGACATCCGCCACCTTGGATTGGCAGCAATTTTTGTTATCACATACCACTTTCAGAAGGCAATAACGGTCTTTAGTCATCCTTACTAAAGAAAAGTTAGTAACCCAAAATTGTACCAAAATCTTGGCTGACTAAAACTAGGCTGGCAGGCAAAGCAGCTTGCCCGAGCAGTACCTGACGCCACGTACTTTCGCAACTTCAAACTTTTGTACTTACTGAAGTTTTACTCTGATAAACGATTTCTTAACACTAAATTAAAGACAGTTGAATTCTCTACAACTTGTATTTCAAAACAGTTCGTGTAAAGTTATTATGTTTAAAGATATTTCGACATAACTGCATGGTGAGACTAAAAAATTTGATTCAATCACGTTTTCCTCGCCAACTTTTGCAACTATGAAAACAGTCATGGGAAAAGAAATTATCGGCCAAAAAATAAGCTTTAACTGAAAAAAAAAGAAGTTAAAAAGTCCTATTAGAACCAAAGATATTGCTAATTTTCTGATTGCTGATGGCAGCCATCTTGAAATGGCCGCCATTTTTAAAAGCTACCACTTTGAGATGGCAATCATACTTTTTTATGTACCTGATCCCAAATTCATGATTTTACCCACTTGGCCCATGTCAGTCATAATACCAGTCATAATCAGTCATAATAGTCACAATAGTCATAATAATCAGTCATAATACCCCGAATTCGTCTATGAAATCGATAATTTGTGCGTTTTAGTACTCGAATCCCTTCTGGCAAATTAAATCTGGAAACGAGCTTTATGCTAAAACGCACAAATTATAGATTTCATAAGAGCACGAGTGGAATTCTGTGAGAGAATTTTGGTTTTCTTTCCGCAAAACTATTCTTACTACATTTGACGTCGGATTTAGAAGCGCGCGCCCGTCAAGTTCAGATTGTAAAGCTTGTGGCACAATGCTCCGTTCCGTTCCGTTTCGACGACGAAGAAAGCCTCCAGGGTCATCGTAGTTAGCGACTGACTGCAACGGATGGCCCAGCACACATGCATGCTTCCGTCGCTAACTGCGGTGGCCTTGGAGGCTCTCTTCGTCGTCGGAACGGAACGGAGCAGTGTGCCACAAGTTTAAGCTTTCCATGGCATCTAATGTAGGGACAGATCCGGCAGGACTGCTAGGTGATCGTCAGGGACACTGGACGTTCTAATAATTATGGCAGTGAATGCAGCTTTAACTCCATGGACCTTGCCTGCTTGACCTCTCCCTCAGTTTGCCTTTCTCTCCAAGCAACTCACTGTTGCCCTGAATTTAATGTTATTCTGTAACAATCTTGGACAATAACAATGCAAAATACTGTAAATCAATTCGTGACCATTGTAAGCTCGAGGGTTGCCGTGCCAACAATGTAACCATGCTGTTTAAGGGCAACAATTGCCCAATAGCACTCCTCCCATTCCAATCCAACCAAGCCAAGAGTAAGTCTTATTTTTCGATTGCTAACTAGAAATTGTCCTCCCTATTTCTCCTCCCATGGCCCCAATTTAAGTCAGCATGCCCCCAATATTTTCACTGTTATTCACCCCATCACATTTGTAGTTATGCAGGGTTACCTTAAGGCAGGCGAGCTAAGACATCACATTATCCTGAACGAGTAAAACATCTTTGGCAAACTTCTGTAGTAATTACTGTTTCATAGCTTCACTGTTCCACCAAACCAACTCATTTACATTTCCGCCCGAACATAGTCCCGTATCCCTGCAGTTGGTGCATCGGCCGGGAATCGAACCCGGGCCGCCCGCGTGGCAGGCGAGCATTCTACCACTGAACCACCGGTTTTTCGTTATTCCAATCCAAATTAAGACCCATTATTTTATTTACCCATTTATTGAGATGCCAAATGCTATTCAGCCAATAATTCTTGGTGCAGACTTTTTGACTTGGTCTGGCATGGTTTTGAATTTTAAAAAGAATTATTGGTTTTGGCATCCTTACAAAGGAGACGTGTATGCTCTTCGTCGCAATCCCCTGCGCGTCCTTCCCCCAACTGTAGGTGCTATTGCTGGCAGCCCAGAGCTACATCCAACCTTGGAGGAGATCCGAGAGAAAGTTGATAAAGTTGTTATATTAAATGGTGAGCAGAAAGAACAACTTTTCTGTTTACTAGTTTCCTATCGTCATGTATTTTCTACCAGAGTGGGTAAATTCAAGCATTGCCCAGACATGGTGATTGACACTCAAGGAGCTCCTCCAGTAGCTTGCCGTCCCTATCCCCTTAGCTATTTAGGCAGACAGCAGGTCGCTGTGCATATTAAAAACATGCTTGACATGGGAGTAATAGTTCCGGGTTTCAGTGAACATTGTCCGGTTTTTCTTGTGCCAAAAAAAGATGGACGGACAAGGATGGTGATAAATTTTGTCCCTCTCAACAAATCTTGCCCACGGGACAAATTTCCACTGCCACTCATTGATTCCCTCATAGCACGTTACCACAAATGTCGCTATCGATCAAATTTTGATCTTCGTGATGGCTATTGGCACGTACCCCTCGACCCTGAGAGTGGTAAAAAGGCATCATTTGTAACAACTGAAGCTCAGTACATTCCGCTTCGTGCTCAATTTGGGCTACGGAATGCCGGTGCACATTTTTGTCGTGCTATGACGCAATGTGTCGAACCTATAAGCCACCTAGGAGCCACTTCATATGTGGATGACTTAGCGTTGGCCAATAGGGTTTGGAACGATCATTTGATAGGCCTGGAAGCTTGCTTGTCCATGATGGGCGAAGAAGGCCTATCAGGACACTTTCGGAAGACAGAGTTTTGCGTTAAGGAACTATTGGTCCTAGGTTATTTGGTGACAGATGATGGTGTTAAAGCTAACCCAGCCAAAGTACTGATTTTGCAAACTTGGCCTGTGCCAAAAACTGTAAAAGAGGTACGTAAGTTCGTAGGCCTTGCGTCTTGGTTCAGAAAGTTTGTGCCGAGATTTGCCGAGCGAATCTCCGCATTGACAGATATACTGCGTGGTAGTAAACAAAAGCAACTCACGTGGGGTATTAGAGAAGATGAGGCGTTTAATAACATTAAAAGTGCCTTATTGGACGCGCCAATTCTATCCCACCCTGACCCAGCTAAGCAGTGGATTTTGTACGGAGACGCGAGCGGAACTGGCATTGGCTGTTTGTTATGCCAGAAGGCACCAGACAGCGACCGAACTGTCACCGTGGACATGGCATCACGGAGACTGTCAGCAGCTGAATCTCGTTATTCCTGTTCTGAACGTGAGTGTTTAAGTTTAATTTTTGGATTGAAAAAATGGCGCCACCTTGTAGAAGGAGGAGATATACTTCTCGTAACAGACCACTATCCTCTAACCCTAATGGACGTCAAGAAAAACACCAGAGGGCGCATTGCTCGATGGCTAGTATTCTTGTATTCATTAGAGGCAAAGTTGGTTTTTCAACCCGGCCGGTTTAATGCACCCGCTGATAGTTTGTCTCGTATGTATGAAGGAACCTCACCTCCTGACGAAGGTCGGATAAATCCGCCACTAGTGGAAGTCAAATTGCCCAATGTCAATCATCCATTTTATGTCTTCAACAACGACTGTTTCAACTGTAACATCGAGGTTGCACAGGTAACAGTGGAAATGATTGCGGCAGAGACCCAACGTGACGAATTTATGAAAACACTCACGCTCGCAAGCAGGTTCAGTAGCTGTACAGAGATTTGTAGATAAATATCTGGACAGATGTATCTTTGATCACCAGAGCGGTGTAATCTATTACGAGCTTGCGGACGACCCCTCTGAGTCGTCCAATCTAAAAATGTTTATTCCTCGTAATTTACAGAGGAACGTGTTGGAGCTGAATCACAGCACTGTTGTGGGAGGCCATTTTGGTGCTAGAAAAACCTTAGCACGCCTGCAAAGGCTAATGTACTTTCCAAGGATGAGCAAATTAACACATAGGTTAGTCAAAACATGCCATTCGTGCCAAACTCATAAAGGCCATGGCTTACGAACCCTTGGAAGATTGCAAACCATCCCCCTAATCTATCCATTCCACACGCTACATTTAAATTGGAAACAGGGACTTCCTATGACCAAGAGTCCACGTAAGAACCGTAATATTCTGGTGGTTTCAGATTTGTTTACCGGCTATTTGTTATGTTTTCCTTGTAAAAAGTTTGATTCGAAAACGCTTGTTACATTATTAATAAACCGGGTTTTTCCCATTTTCGGGATACCGAGGAAAATTGTGTCTGACAATGCACAATCATTTACAGGCCAAATTAGCACGGAATTCTACAGGCGTTTTGGAATTAAACAAGCGGTTACCACCCTTTACCATCCAGCGTCCAACAGTCCAGCTGAGCTCCATTGCAAGAAACTCGGTCGGATGGTCGCACAATTTTGTGAGGGCAATCCCAGAGATTGGGACGAGAAGTTGCCATTATTTATGCTATCTATTAACAGCTCGATCGATTCGAGGACCGGATACACCCTGGCATACTTAAATTTTGGTAGAGAGCTGGATATTGGCACAGAACCCCCCATGTCTGATGCCCTGGAACGACCCCTTCCCTTATGGGCTGTCACGCTTACTAGTAATTTAAGGAAAGCCTTAGCAAGAGTACGTCGGCTACGCCAATCAGATCGGGCGTATGAATACGCCAAGCTCAATGCTCGAATACCTAAACCCTTGGATTTCGCCGTAGGTGACAAAGTCTGGGTACGTGGGCATTTCATCTCCCATAAGCACTCGTATTTTGCTGCAAAAATGCAACCAAAATACACAGGCCCATACACAATTGCGGAGAAAATCTCGCCACAAGTGTACAAGGTAAGGGAAGTGTCTACTGGTCTCTTACAAAAAGGATTCCAGCACATCTCTAACTTGCGGCCAGTAATTGAAGAGATACCTGGCGAGTTTACCTAATTGGCAAATTCCTTGAGCAAGCATAAAATTTGGTAGTATTGTCTGATATCTACCTTTTTATTGCCAGTCCAGGTGGCCTTAATAAGGAGCGTTGAAATATCTAGGTTGGTGAAATTGTTATCTTCCCTATTAAATTAAATTATTTTTGTTAATTTGGTGTTTAGATACATCTGCATGGTTTATTTGTTAGTTTATAAAATTCGATACTCAGCATTGTGTGGTCTGGCCAAACACCAGTATAAACGACACCACACGTTTAGAGACCCAAACCTCCCTTTTATCTAAAAATCCACCCATTAACTTCAGCAGAGTGAATAAAATTAGTTTAGCTTAC
>JAHWFP010225827.1:0-16269 GCA_023313725.1 Lithobius niger
AAAAACTTCCGATAGTTCCGACAATTAACTTAAAATTATGACCACTCGTTACACTATTGCCACGAAGGTAATTAAAGTCCATAGTGCAGTGCAGAATTTGGTATGTCATAACCAGATTCACCCTCAAACGTCTTAATACTAATGAATCTGAACCGATCCTTGCTAGTTTTTCTTTGTACGTTGGATTTTGCATTCCAACCAAGCTTTTCGTAAAGCGTCTCTGTACTTTCTCTCTCAAATCGACGTCACCTAAAAAGTGGGGGGACCAAACAGGCCTTGCATATTCCAAAATTAGGCGAACTTGGGTTTACAAGCAGCGATCATAACTGAGATATTTTTAGAAAAAAACAGCGTTTGATCATAGCTGCTTTACAGTGCGTTGACCGAGAAACAAAAATGCATTGTGTACAGAATTTAAGATGTGATGTGAACCACACTCCTAACTCTTTCAGCTAAGGGCTTCCGCGCAGTGGGCAACCAGGTCGCGCGGCTAGTGGTCGTCACGGTCAAAAAAAATAAACGACGACGTGCCGCGTGGCCACGTCCGTTTTTCATTGATAATTCTCGATCACATGGTGAACACGGAGCAAGTGAAAATGAACACGGAGCAAGTATGGTCGCCCTGTGGTCGCCTGCACGCCCCTCGGGATCCCAGTGGCCGCCGCGGCCAGCCAGTCGCGGCGGCCACTTGGATCCCGGGCGGCGTGCAGGTAACCACAAGGTGGCCATACTTGCTCCGTGTTCAATTTTCACAACGTGATCTAGAAGTGTCAATGAAAAACGAACTTGGCTGTGACGACCACTGGCCGCACGATCTGGTCGCCGTGTGCGCTGATGCCCTAAGTCTTTCAGCAAAGCCATTTCGAAACACTAAACTCCTGAACAAAGCCATTACAACATAGCCGAAAATTGTGCGTTGGCAAAAGTATGAACAAAAACACAAAAAGGCGTAAAACGTGGGGAGGTTGTGGAAAGAAAGGAAGGACACTTCGAAACATAAAGGTCATGACTTATTGGAATTTTTTTATGGGTCATTCATTCTGCGTTTTTCCCCACAAACTACTACATTTTCGCAATAAGAAGCAGAATTGACCACCCAGATAAATAAGCACTGATGACCAGTTGACTCACTATGTCGTGATCTTGACGACTCGAAGTGTTCTCCCCCCTCTCCCCCGCCCCCCCCCCCCCCCCCCCTTTTTTGCTGTTTTTTTTTTTTTTTTTTCATTTAATTTTGAAAAAAAGCAGACGTTTTTTTAAAAAAAGGGGGGGGGGGGGGGAGGGATGCGTGAAATTCACTCCTGACAGTGACGAAAAACCACAAGAGCAATCGAGAGGAACACACGATTTAATTTTCGACAAAATAATAATTTTTTTCTTGCTCACAATAAAAGTCTAAAAAAAAAACATTTAAAAGCCCATGACTGCAGGAGGTGGGGCACACAAGATTCGAGCCGCCATGTTGCTTACTCGGCCCTTCCATGGTTAGTAGTATTTTGTCGGCAACAAACATCATATGTATATCACATCATATCCAAAATGGCGGCTCGAATATAGTGTCCCTCGCCCAGTCATGGGATTTTAATTGTTTTTTTTATTTTTTTTTCAGACTTTTACTATGACCAAGACAGAAATTATTATTTAGCCGAAAATTAAATCGTGTGTTCCTGTTGATCCTCTTGTGGTTTTTCGTCACTGTCAGGAGTGAATTTAACGCATTTACCTCTTCAACCACATATTAATTGAAGCCTGAGGGAGGGGGGGGGGTTAGCTACTGGTTAGTGTGTGCAGCAGATGTACAAAGTACAATCGTCAACCAAATCCATAGTTCCAAAACCAACAAAAATTCAAAGCAAATTTAAGAACTTCCGGGTCCATTTTGACAATTTCAAAGGTAATTTTTTGTCAATTTATCAGTTTAACAATGATAGTTACATTGGGCACTCGAAAAGTGAATGTCGTAATCATCATCACAGTTTAAATTACAAAGTTTACGTTTTAGGAATAAGTCAGCTTGCCTCCTCCAAGTAGTTCCATTAATTATAATAATAATAATAATATCAGTTTGCCAGCAAGTGCAGGCGAGGACACAGAAAGGCATGCCTCTTATACTGGCCCTAAGAGTTAAGCAGTATAAAGGAAACAGCGAACGAACGTTAGTAGGTGCGTTTTAAAAACTTATTCAGTGGGCAAAAAGCCAGACGTCGTTTAAAGATTGGTACGGATGGCGCCGACACAACTTGTTCCGGAAGGAAGTTCCACACGCCAACGACACGAACAGCGAAAAAAGATCTCCGACATTCAGTGGAGAACTTGCATGCAGTTCAATTCTAATTATCACCAACATGCCACTGCATTTTACGTAAAAATTAAAATGGAGTGCCTGGAATTGGGCAGAATAGTTTCAAATTATCTAAGGTACAGATGTGAGACCCGGTAAGCTTTCAATTTTACTGTAATTTGGTTAGAAGAAGCAATCGGCCAAGGTCAATAACATACAAGTCTTATTAATTTTAACTTCCATATTTCTAATCAGCCTCATTACACATGAGAAATGAGAGAGCAGGTGAAGTAATAAAATGATAGAATGGTGCACAAAACACACAAAAAAAAAATCGACGTTTCGGGTCGGAAGGCTACCCGTTTTCAAGCTGCACACTTTACGCAAAAAGCGAGCGTCAAAACATGAATTATACTTCAATAATTATAATCCACCCGACAACAAACACCAATAAAAGTAAAAAATACCTTTAGTGTCCGCGGCCCATCTTGAGTTCGCCCCAGAACGAACACAAATAATCGATTGTACGTGTTTGTTCGCAGAGTGCCTTGTTGATATCGAAAGTAGTTACAAAAACAATGGCGGCCGTCGGTTGAAGCCGCCCCCTCCAGGAAGATGTAGCCGATCACAAAATAAGTGCAGGACTCAAGATACGCCGCGCACACTATAAGTCGGGTTAAAAGCCTACAACGGATGGTCAGGTTTCCTATTGTCGGCCTTTAACCCGACTTATAGGTCGTTTTTACTTTTATTTTATTGATTTGCTGTTGGGTGGATTACTCCTGGAGTGTACTTTAAGTTTTGACGCTCGTTTTTGCGTGAAGTGTGTACAGCTTGAAAACGTTAAACCTACCGACTCGAAACGTCGTTTTTTGTGTGTTTTGTGCACCATTCTGGCTTGCTAACATTTTATTACTGTATTGGTGCTTTTGTCTGTATGTGAGCAGTAGAAGTACACAAATTACCGATAAATTTAAATCAAATGGAAGAAGTTATCCTCTTGATTTTTGTCCACACTTTTGTCAACGCAAAATTTACTTTTGTGTGGAGATGGCTTCGTTTTCCTATGTTTTAGGTATTTCGAGAGTTTTCTAATGACTTAGAAAATTTGCCATAACCTTCTGGTTGATAATGGTGTGGCTCTGCGTGGTGAAACGTCGCATTTATTGATAAGTGTTGTTTTTTGTTGTTGTTTTTTAATAATCTCTGTCCTGCTTTGCGTCGCGATGTTTCGTTTCTGAACCAAAAAAGTCGATTCGAAGATTTATACCATTCGTGTCTTTAAAATATTTATTTTAGGTCACAGCCTGAACATGCTGCTGTCTGTTGTACTCGTGATTTTGGGCGTTACTTCTGCCTGGAGTAAGCAGTGCCAATACGCCCAGTTTTCACCCGATCATACTATGTGTGCTTTCGACAAACCGGTAAGTTTAGAATACGTTTCACTGTAAGATTCCATAGATAAAGTTACACATGTCACTACATGAATCTATTTCTATCCTGTAACGCATCCGTAATGAAAGTTTGCCTACGGTTACCACTTGCGTCCAACGACCGCATCAGAATTCCATCAGATCGAAATAATGTCGTCTCCCGCTACATCGAAATTTTGATGGAATTTTGAAGGAATTTAAATTAATTAGAAAAGAAAAACGGAAAAGAAATTATTCCGTCAGATAGTAATTTTTTGCTTCACAGATAGAAAGTGGTATGTGGGCCTAATTCCCACGTTAAATGCCAGACTTGCCGATTGTCGTACACGCAGTTGTGTTTTTATTGTTTTAGTTGCAGTATAGCACTTGACATCAACTATAAGTGAATACGACACGTAAAGCTTTGAAGAAACTTTAATGTTGTTAACGGTGTGTGCTTTGCTAACAAGCAGGAGACAATTTTAACGGAAACGATAATGAGCGCAATACAACTGTTACGAATAGAACGCACGGATCGGTTACCGGGTCAAACGGGTCAAGTTTTCGGAACTCGAAGTTTTGACCCTCAAATAAGCAAAGCAAAACTTCTCTGAAAACTGATCATGATGCCAGCGCTCGATCCGGCAAAGTTACTGTTCAGGCAAACCTTTCAGACAGAAACTATACCATTCGCAACGGCTGTTTGCTGTGACGCCACCATGAGTTAGCCAATGACGAACGAGAACAACGGCTGTTTGGCCGTCTGATTGGACTAGCCCAGACACGTGATGTGCACGTCACACCAAACAGCCATTGCACGTGGTATATAGGCTGCACGTAAAAACGTAAAGGGACGAAAAATTTTGCACCATACTTCGCTTCATCAACACTGTAGTATATAGATCATAAAACGTCTTAGGTAAAAGATCTTAGGTTTGCTTAAACTAGCTGGACGCACGGAAAAACCAGACCTATAGGTTTTAAAAGGTTGTCAAACATTCGCTTTTCTGTAGTCGCGTAGACTGAGCGAGAAAAGCGAGGGATTTCCACGTAAAGAAAACCTTTTCAGCGCTTTTCTCACTTTGCTCTCTTAGGGCGCGTTTACGCAACGAGACCTTCTCGCTCGCCGAACGCTATTTGCTTGGCAACCGTTATTTATTTACGATTAATTTCCCGTTTCTGTTAAATGAATGCGGTAATAGGCAACAAATTAAATGTATTATAACTAACAACACGTATAAAGAACAAAGTGCAACTGTCATTTTAAACATTGCTACAACATTGTTGCCATTTCACGCTATTCCAAAATTAGCTATTCTCGCTGTAAAAACAGCTTGTAGCAGTGACCAAACGACGGCAGAATAAAGAGCTACTCGCAGCGAGAATTCAAAATCCAACATGGCGTCCATTTCGGGGTTGTCGAATCGAAGACAAATCATTGAATACCGGCATTCAGAAATCTGTCCGTCGTCTTGTAGAGCAGTAAACATTTTTTACTTGTTGTCATAAATCGACGCTGTCGTGTTGCACGCTTCGTACGTTATGTCGCGAGGCACGAGGAGGAGATTTGCGTCCGTGTTGTTGCCATGGTTACTACGTATAGACAACTTGAAATCCACATTCTTCAGTAAAAGGCGAGAAGCAGCCAGCCTATTTAGTATTTACCAAGTAAAAGCTAGTAGCGAGAAAATTGTTGTTGCATAAACCCGCCCTTAATCTTTCATTTGGCCCTACTGTCATCTCCATAGGGTGGGGGGGGGGGGCGCTTACTTCCGGATAAATAGGCGTACAAACATGTAAACAAACAAACAAATGATACGTTTTGAATGATGTAGATGAAATGCAGGCGTTCTGAGGAATGTGATTAACGAACTGTGACCAACAATTGCAAATAACTTGAGTCGAAATAATCAGTACATCGATTTTGTGATGCCCTGGGGATAGAATAAACTATGCGAAGCAAGGGTCGACGCCAGTAGGGCGAGTGAAACGAACGATATGGATATAACAATATAATAATGGCAGTAGTAGTAATTACCACACTAGTCGTGGGACGGCACCCTAAGATTGTTGATACACTAACAGCGGACAAGATAAACAGAAGACAAACAAGGATTCATCAAAGTCAAAAGGGCCGTGTGAATAGTCTTACTTATAGAGCAGTGACATTTGCCGCCATATTCGTACCAGATTGGCACCAGTATAGGTTTTGGAGGGCATAACTACAAGGTATACATAAAAATGGAGGGAAAACAACTGAAGAGCGGATTTCTTAGGCTTAAAATAACGTTTTCTCCAACAACAAAAATCGCGCGTTTTAGGTCTAAGAAATCACTCTTAACAGCATCAGCTTCAGTATGACGCCCTTCTGTTTCTCTCTGCAATGCCCCTTGCAGCTAACCCATTAAGGCTCCAGCACAGAGTTATATACAATAGTACTACGTCGTGTCACTGCTCTATAGGGCAGTGACACGACGTATAGTATTATTGTATATAACTCTATGGTGGAGCCAGTAACAAGGTTAGCTGCAAGGTGCACTGGTGGGGGAAAAGAAGAGCGTCTTACTGAAGCCAATGCTATCAGACTGCATTTCTTAGGCCAAAAACGCGCGATTTTTTTCGATTTGTTGGCAGTTGCTGACATTTTTAAGCAAGTGGAATCTTTATTACAACCTAAGCAGCATAAGGGATTGGAGAAGACAACGGTTTTTTAAGCCTACGAAATCCACTCTCAACGCGCTGGCTTGACTAGAAGGGCCGTTGTTTAACACACCATTTCAATCTAGTGCCCCTTGCAGCTATCTCTCTTGTAGCACTTGGCGCTGCTCTATAGCCAACACGCTGAAAACTTCGGGAAAAGAGAACATTACTGTTGAAGCGCAGTAAGCAGCAAAAAAACGAAAAACACAATGAAGCGGACATTGTGAATTGATAACAAATTCACGTGTTATAAAAAAGTTTCCTGAGTTCCCGAATTCAATTCCCGAACCCACAGTGACTCGTGAATTTTTTTTTTCGTCGTTGCTGCTCACTTGTCATTTTTGTCAGTGCACAACGTTCAATTCATTGAAAACACTTCATTGTGCTTTTAGGACCAATATTGCTGCGTGCTAACGGCTTATGACCGGATGGTGAGGTGAAAAGCATGCAAAATAAACGCCGTAAAAAATCATGATAACAATTGCCTATTTTTTTAAATTGTGTACTCGTTTCTCAAAATGTCATTATCCGGAAGCAATTAAAAATCATTCATGAAATGATATTAACACCCACAATGAAGTGTGAACAACCTATAGTTTTATCAAGGCGTAGTAAAAAGCCGGATGCATTGACGATTAAAAAATAAATAGATGCAACCCTATATTTACGTTGCTTTTTAGACTTATATGTCAGAACTGCCTGAGCGGGAAATCGCGCCCACAATCTTTGAAACCAAAGGCCGAGGTCCTACCTCTGAGCCATACTGACGCGGCCTAAAAGGAAACATCCGTAGGCAGCATTTAACACGAGCAAATATACATATTAAACACGGCCGTGTCAGTATGGGCCAGCGGTAGGACCTCGGCCTTTGGTTTCAAAGGTCGTGGGTTCGATTTCCCGCTCAGGCAGTCTTACATATAAGTCCAAAAGGCAACGTGAATAGGTTTGCATCTGTATTTATTTAACCCTTTGGTTTTCCGTCTTTGACGTTTAAAAAAAAAGTCGACATTAATTACGTTATATTGTTGTGATGTCAATTTCAGAGTTAAAATGCATTAATTTCTTCATGGTGTCCATAGAGTATTCATACAGTTTTTAAAGTCAAGGGGAAAAAAACTGTTTAACTAATGAAGCAAAGCATTACACCGTCCACTGGAAAAAATATGTGGCTCTTAAAATGTCTAATCGGTATAGTCTATCTCCATCCACGTAATTCGTAGCACGTCATCCTGCGTAATTACGGGTCAAAAAGGCCAGAAAATGCTATTTGCCCTATCCTTGATGTCAAATTATACCCATAGTTTTGAACAAAAATTAAATTTCTTTTAATTACAGCATTGTTTACAGGGTTTCTGAAAATATCGAATGAGATAAGGTTAAAATTCAATTTTAAACCAATCAAATCCGTCATCTTTTTTGCCGTATTCGCCATTCTGCCCATTGACGTACAATGTTAAACTTGATAGCCTTTGTGACACCGCAACACATGACCTCAGAGTGAGGAATTTTTTTGTGTGTGGTAGTGATGGTAAAAGGCAACTTTTCCGCACTATGACATTTCGAATTTCGACAAATTTATTTTTTTTCATTCCACCCTAATTAGTACTCAGTGCATTGGAGGGCCCCATTCCAAAAAACCCGGGTTCAGTTCCCGAACTTGAGATAACACGTGCTTTTTATCGTCATAATTGCTGCTCATTCGTCATCCATAGCTGTTCACAATGTTGGATCCATTGTATTTTTTTCGTTTTTTTTTTCGTTCAGTGCTTAAAGTTGGTTCTTGTTGTGTGTTGTTTGCCTTCTCAAGTGCAGACTACTAAACAGTTTGTTGTTTTTAATTCCAGGCTTGTGACACAATCAGACGAGGTCTAAACCAAGATGAAATCAAAATAATTTTGGACACTCACAACGAACTCCGAAACAAAATTGCAACGGGACAAGAAAGTGGTCAACCCCCAGCTGCCGACATGAGACAGTTGGTAAGTAGGCCTAGTGGTAGCAGGGAGAAAGGGACACAAGCACGTCACGAAAGCTGAAAGATGAACGGAAAGTCAGTTAAAACCGAAATACACCTGACTTATTAAATTTGCCAACTTATTGAATCAACTGAATTATTGAACTCACAACTCCAGACTATAGAACTGGAGATAATTGTCACCCGGAGGCAATAAGAAATTTTGGCCGGTGTTTCATACATCCCTTAATCACGGATTCTCCCCTCGATTTGGTATTGATAGCAGAAAATTCAATTGTAGCACTAGTGACTAGAATCAGTGTTTAGGATACTCAGCAGCTTGTTCAGCATAGTTGGGGGACGAAACCTTAGAAACAATATTGCCCCCCCCCCCAGGCGGCCCCACAGTGTTGGCCGAGACTTCCGCCACCCCACAGGGCTTGTTCGCCTCTGGAATTCCTGCTGACTTTGTATTTCCATTATGAACCTGTCGTAGGCTACTAATTATATAGTATCGACGCTGGCGCTCTCCGACCCACATTGTGCCAGTTGTACAAGCCTCCGCAAAGAAGAAATGTATTGTTTCAGCGCATCTGACCGGGGTGAAGTTCTTTAGCAGAACTGAAGGCCAACGCGATCCCAATGTAACCTATAGTTACTGTACATATCTTTAACTGTTATAATTTCTTGGGATTTGCAAGTAGAACTATTTTAATTCGAGTCGAGCCGAGCCGAGTTTGCAACAATGGAGTCGAGTTTCGAGCCGAGTTCGAGTATTTGGTGCTTGCAAGTTTCTTTTTAATTTGTTAGGAGAATAGCCATTAAGATGCTGCGACTGCATGGGTCAATGTGTACAAATAGTTTACTAATTTTAGGGATATACCTAAAAAACTGTTCGAGTTCGTAGCGTCTAATTGACTCCAACAGAAAGCTGTCATCGAGACGATGAATTTGGTGTAATGGAATGTGGAAATCGGTCAAAAATTGGCGAATTTATAGCATTTTCACCAGAGTCGAGATTGCGCCAGAGCAGAGTTCGAACACAAGTTGCACACTCGGTTCGGCTCGGCTCGGCTCGAATCGAGTATCGCATGCACACTCTCTAATATAAAGCTTAAAGACGGAAAGCTGAAGGCTCAACAAGAGTTGAATAAATACCGATGCAAACCTATTTACGTTGCCTTTTGGACTTATATGTCAGACTGCCTGAGCGGGGAGTCGAACCCAGGTCCTTCGAAACCAAAGGCCGAGATACTACCATTGAGCCATACTGACACGTCCTATGTCACGGCCTATGACAAGGCCGTGTCAGTATGGCTCAGCGGTAGGACCTCGGCGTTTGGTTTCGAAGGTCTTGGGTTTAATTTCCCGCTCAGATGGTCTGACGTATAAGTCCAACAGGCAACGTAAATAGGTTTGCATCTGTATTTATTTAACCCCAATGTTGCATGACAACCGTCTAGCAACACAAATTATTACTTAATTTTGCCGACCGTGTTGCTGACCGAGTAAACATTTGAGTAATGCAACGCATCCTCCCTAAATCACCCCTTTCAAACAGTTCCTATTGGGGGAGGGGAGGGAGGGGATTTCGTTGCCTCCGATAGTCCACATGTCAAGATGTAAGAACAGACGTTCCGTTACGTTGCAGCAAAAGCCGGATGAGTTTAAGTCACCCGTGCAACTTTTGGCTGCAATGACAAAATTCCATCATCGATTTATGGCAACGTGGCCGATAAATTATTTTGTGTTTGCTGAAACCCAAGTTTGAATAAATTATGGTCTTTCGTGTTTAATGACTCTCCTTTCGGCAAGTAAGAGAGGCCGTACACAAATGACGTCAATAAAAGGTTGTCTTTTTTTTACCCTTTACCGTTTTCACACTATTTCACAACCTTTGACCACCTAAAAAACCATGTTGCAAACGTCTAACCGCCTCGCTTCTTCCCCCCCCCCCCTCATCGTTACCGATGAAGACGAAAATAGTCTGGGAACATTTTTTCATGAAATTTATGAAGTTCTGATTTCCCGTTTATCCCGTCTGTTTGAGAGTTTGAGAAAGGAGAAATTCCTGTCATTACTTGTCTGGAGATACAATTTACAGTAACAAAAACTTCAATCGGCATTGAAAGACCATGTCACATAAAATAGAACACTAAGCATGTGACGTTTCGTACCGCCCCCTTGGATGTCATCAGGCACTAAATAAAATCAACGAAAAGTGGCATGTGCACTTAAAGTGGGGGACCGGGTTACTTGAACCACTTCAGCCACGCTTCGATGTTTTTATTCAATGTCTGATGACACCCACGTTGTGGTGACGAAACTTCACATGCTCAATGAAGAATGAATTATTGT
This sequence comes from Lithobius niger, assembly GCA_023313725.1. Lineage (NCBI taxonomy): Eukaryota > Metazoa > Arthropoda > Chilopoda > Lithobiomorpha > Lithobiidae > Lithobius > Lithobius niger. Next base: position 10,706 of record JAHWFP010225827.1, read on the forward strand.
GCGTCAAGAAAAGCAACGGCCCAGTTTCAGTGGGTATGGCTTTGCAGTCCTGCATTTGATTCAAACGGCCGAAAAGCTTAAAGGGAATCCTTAACAAGTTTTGTTTTGGGGTAGATATCAGACCTTTTTGGTTCAAATTGATGAAATCCAATTTTTTTTTTGTTGGATTTCGTTACATCTTGAGGACAGCAATCACCTTTTTTCACACGATTTTAGTACTGCATACGCACGGATTTATTTAGGTTCAGTTTGGCATTGTTGTAACAACAATGTTTAAAACAATGTAAAACAATCAATTTGGTCGTTTAGAGATCCCTAACCCCTGAACCACTTGACCAATTAGAAGAGGCCATATGAAAAGGGCACATCTCCAGAGCAATACCTTCAAAATGAAGAAGAATTTATTAGAATTATTAAATAAAGGAAGAATTTATTTTGGTGATACTAGTAATTAGTACTAGTATTAGTAGTAACTAGTAGTAGCTAGTAATTAAGCAAATATCAACGTTATTCACGTCATTTTTTTTCAAACAATAAAACGATAAGCTGTGTCACCAACAGTGACTTTTATGTTGTGAGGCGACCAAAGTCTCCCGATTAAATAAGTTTCAGCCTTTTCTGTCGCATTGTTATTTATCGTCACATGCCTGAAAATGAGCCCAAGTATACCTTACCTGTAAAGACACAACGTGTCTATGGGTTGCCATGCTCGTATATACTTAATCCGGATAGGTGTTATAGTTTATCCCATCTTGGCGGCCTACACACTAGCGCGTGTCTTGATTAATTATTTGCCCTTAACGTCGTCCATGGTTCTCTTTTCTTCTCAATCGATTTAGACTTGGGATCCCGAATTGGCAACCGTCGCTCAAAGATTGATCGAACAATGCAAGACAAAACACGACAAGGCTATTGATAGAAGGACAGGTAAGTCCTCCATTAAAAAAGTAATGGTAAAGTACCCATAACAACTTTGAAAAGTCCCCATTGCATAAGATGTGCGAAAAATGCTCACCATAGGGATTTTTTCCGCGCATTACAGGACGGGTGGGTTAATCTTAAATAAATACTCTACAAACGCAAATACAATTTCCTTTTGAGCTAATTATAAGACATGCAGGCTGAGAGGAACTGAACCCAGTACGCGTGCGGCCGAAGCCCTACTGCTGAACTTCTGACAAGGCCTAAATCAAAGGAAACGGTCAATGGAAACATTAACTCGCACAACATATAAGGGCCACCAGACCGTTTCAATCTTGCCCTTAGTTCAATTAGGGGGTAGAAAAGCATTAAGTTAGGATGCATAATTAGTTTTTATTCCGTTTATTTGTTTTCTCTTTACTAGAGTAATCAGTTAAGTTGTCAATCAGTTTGATGGCTGGCTCGAGTATACTTTTTAACGAAGAGTCATATAATTTGCGCGCGAAGTAATGGTGAATTCAGGGGCGAGGGATTGAGAAAGAAAGTTGATGATCTTGTTAAATGCTGTCAAGATCATTCCATTGTTAATTTCTTGAATATGCGTCACACACCATGGGAATCCATTAGAATCTTGTAAGGAGTAGATTCATTAATCATTACTAACGTAAACTCGACGACGTAAATCGAACCAAGAATATAAGATCTACGTCACTCAAAAAAAAATGGCTGCTGGCGACCCCTACATGGCGTGCGGTGCTTCCCTGCATACGGGAATGTTGGCGTGGGATGCCATTCGAGGATCGCAATAGCGTTTTACGTGTGATGTTGTTTAGAGGTCCGGAATTTCGGTTTCGGTTACGGTTTCAGTTTCGCCCAAACCCTGTGTTGCCCTCCCGATCTACGACTACTTGTCTACGAATATGATACCGTACTTCACTCGAAATTTTAGAATTTTATTCTGGCTTTTTGTCTATTATTAAAATTGATAATATTCAGGTTGTTTTGGTTCCGATTTCGATTTCGGTTTCGGTCAAAACCGAATTACCAGTTTCGGTTTCGGCCGAAAATTCAAAAAAAAAAAAAAATGGTTTCGGTCGACCACGAATAGAGTTCCTACTACTTTGAGCCGGGTTTTCGTTCTTTTTTTTTGCAGTGATAATGGATCTTTGTTCACCAGAAGTTTTTTTTATTTATTTTTTCCATGGTGCATGACGCATATTTATAGAGTTCGCAATGGAATATCCTTGGTAATGCGCATGTATTTCATTTTCAGAGCTTAAATTTTTGACAAGGAGCAAAAAATGTTAAGCTCTGAAAATTAAATACATGTACATTACAAGGGGGCTGTGAGTTTTGCCTTGCCATGAAGCACTTTTTACTACCCTTGCTTGAAAATTTGGTTAATGTGTTTTTTTTTTACTCTATGTTGGGAAAAAGGAATACTTTCCACTCTATAAAAACATTTCGATGGTGTATTTTGTAGTATGTTCTCTCTGTTCTGTAGCACGTGGCCTCTTGAAGCTTTACTGCTCCATTCAAACTCGAAAGCAGGGATGCTGCCGGTGTGAAAAAAATGTGAAAAATGTAAAAATTTGCCAGTGATAAAATAATATGTGAAAAATGTGAAAAAATGTGAAAAATACGAGTGTTGGTGTGAAAAAAAGATAAAACGCACAAACGAAGTAAAACAATCAAATTATCCGCCCTAATTTTGGGCCCAGAATTAAGTAGGCATTCCTGTCGTTAGAACACTCAAAAGAAAATTGGTTGGTTTACGGGAAGGTCGCTTTGAAGTCACTTTCACTCTCTTGAGTGAAATTACAGAGAAATTACAATGGTTACTGGAAAAGAAAAATTTTTATTAGAGAAATGTGAAACTAGTGATATATGAAAACGAAGAAATAGTGATACGAAAATAAAAGTAGGTACGTGAAAAATGTGAAAAAATAAAAAGCAGTTATATGAAAAATGTGAAAAAAATGAAAAGCGGGTATGCGAAAAATGGGAAAAAAATAAAAAGTGGGACAGGGTGGGACTGCGATAGGGTTAACAATTATCATGATATGCCTATAATTGTCCTTTCTGACTTTTTTTCTTTTTTCCCAAAAAAATTTATAGAGAAATACGAACACGTTGGCCAGAACATCGGCATGATCGGTGACAGTGAGCCCATCGAGGAACCGGACGTGAAAACACATGTCGAAAACTGGTACAAAGAAGTGAACAACATGAAACCAGGCTACGTGTCATCTTTCCCAGAAAATTCCGCACAGCTTAAGATTGGTCATTATACTCAGGTAGGGTAGAGAATATTAATTTGAACAGATTCAAACCTATTTCTTTTGCCTTTTGGGCTTAAATGTTAGACTGCCTAAGCGGGAAATGAACCTACGACCATTGAGGCCGAAGTCTTAGCGCTAAGTCATACTGAAATAGCGGTAGGACTTCAGCCTTTGATCTGGAAAGTCGAGGGTTCAATTCCAAAAGTCCAAAAGGCAACGGAAATAGGTTTGCATCTGTACTACTTTATAACTTATTGAGCCGTTTAGGCTTTCCGTCGTGTTTATTAGAAAATTTTACATGATAATAATTGTGGTCGTGGAGGAAAGGCAGTGGCAGGCTCAGCCTAGCTACTGGAAGTAGCGGATGTGCTCGGTGACTGGAAAGGGAACCTGGCAAAAGCCCTGCTAGTTAGGGCTAGCCCGGGTACAGTGAGAGACAACCTGACTCCTTTAACTTCTATTCTGGTCTATTCTGGACTGAATTTCAGCTTCCTGATTTGATTGTAACAAACGATAAACGACAACGGAGCCAAATTGTGAACAGCACGAACGAAAATTGAGCAGCACTAACACTGAAAAAAACCGCCTGCCTTTATGGGTACAGGAAGTAAACCCTGATCTTTGGACTGAGTCTGCAAATCTACTAGATCACTATGCTAACTACGATCAAAATCGCTACACGGGTGGCCCAAAGCAGAGACCCGGGTTTAATTCCTGTAATCATGATGACACGCGAACTCTTTCGTCAATATTAATGCTTACATTGTCATCCTTAGCTCGTCACAATCTTAACTTCACAGTGGTTCTTCGTTATTAATAATAGTTAGAGTTAATTTCGTTTCGTTAACCTGCTGGGGTTGGTGGTTCCCCGGTTCGAATGCCGGGTTTTCCTCTAGAATTCTTACTCCTTTAAAACCGTCTAGTAAGGTTCAAAATCGTGCCGGTTCGTGTATACAAGCATTAGTTTACTTCAGGTGACGTGATGCTCCAGAAATTATATACAATTTCACCTCCTAAAAGCTATAAGCTAGTCCAAAATGTCAATAATGGTGGCGATTTTGGCTTTACCGATTCGCAACAAAACGTTTAACAATGAGATTTCATAGCCATGTTTTTTTTGCATGATTTTTTTTATCTCTCCACGGCTCGACATGACTACATTTAACTGCACGATGTTGTAAATTGCTCTTCATGTAGCTTGGTCGATGAGGCCCACCATAACAACGATACTTTGCCGTTGCTACGGGCTCGCAAATCGCTTCTCGCTAGTGAGGTTGCATTACGTAAGTGAGGCTTCAAAGTAGCCTACATCGAATTGGGTTTTCCTGGAGCTGACAGACCTCCAATTAGGGCATTATACAAGGAGATGCGTACAGCATGACTGGATTTTCAGAAGCATGTAAAAAATTCCGTTCGGTATAAGGGACCGGTCATTATTTATAGCTGAGGGGCCCCGGAGGGAACTGAGGGTTGGACCCTCTCGAGGGGGGGGGTCATAAATTTTCACGTCCCATCAAGGGGGGAGGGGTCAAAAACACAGTAACCAACTGGACAAAAAAGTCATTTTTTTGAACTCAAAAATTTCCCCTTCAACAGTCAAAATTTCTAAAAACGCCTCAGCTTCTGCCCCCCCCCCTACCCTACGGCCCCCCCAGGCCCCCCATGATGAGAGTGTGTACAGGGTTTTGAAACTATTAGTATACCATTACTGCAAGTATACTTTTTACAAAGAGTTTTCTAGAAAAGCCTTGGCACCTGGTTTCTTGGCTTCTACTGTCTTTCAGATGCTGACTGTGTTACGGATATGGTCATACAAGCAAACAGTGTGTTCATCATGCTTATGGTATGAATCTCGACTAGAGATGGGTGTAAGAAACATTTTAAAGAACATTTTAAACTCAACATGTCTTTTCGTTAAAAACGAGACACGTTTCCTCACAACTAATGGTAAATGTCGGCGTGGAGAGCTACTTACTTAAATTGGCTACCGCACTAGTCTTGGCTACAGGAATCATCTGCAGACAGTCTTAATAGATATACGCGCATTTTTTCTCTTTTTTTGGGGGGGGGGGGTGGAGATGTCACATTATTTTTGGACCTTGATGGGGAGGAATCAACAGTTTTTCAGGGTCTCGAAGGGGGGAAGGTCATCGATCATTTGGTGGTTACATTTTCATTTCCCCGCTCCCTCCCGGCCCCCTGGGCCATAATTAATGACCGGTTCCTAAGGAGTGTGAGAGAGTGTAAAGAGTCTGTGTCAGCGTAATGATGGATTGCATCGCCCAACTTGGGAACAGAGTATCAAAGCACAAAAATCACAGAGTATCAAAGCACAAAAATGCATTACTTCCACTAAAAATA
>JAHWFP010225828.1:0-14332 GCA_023313725.1 Lithobius niger
TTAGACTGCAGGCCGCACCCCCAACCCACCACTGGATCCGCCATTGCATCCACTGGCAGAGTCGTCACAATTTAAAGACAAAACTGACCATAAGGTCATGAATTTAAGCATACAAGTTATCCTAAATTCCTGAATTTAATAACAAGTGAACCCCCTCCTTGCCTCCAGGTCCTGAAATTAAGGATAAAAATGAATTTAAGGACAAAAGTTACCCTAACGTCTTGAATTTAAGGATAAAAGTATCCCTAAGTTTGTGAATATAAGGACAAGTTCCCCCTCCAGCTCCAAGGTCCTAATTTTTATAATAAAAGTAACCCTAAGTTCCTGAAAGTAAGAACAAATTTGGCAATACGGCTGTGAATTTAACGATAAAAGTGACCCAAAAGCACTGAATATCAAGACAAAAGTAACCCTAAGGTCCGGAATTTCGGACAAAAGTGTATCTAAGGTCCCGAATTCAGGTACAAAAAAAAAATGAAATTGCGTGGAATTGGAGCCCCGAGACAGATTTGCATAGTCGACTCGGGAAAATTATCGCAGCCTTGGGTTGAAAATCGATAACCGTGTGTTTTCACCAGTAACTAATTTATACCACGGTTTCAGGGACGTCAAGCTAACTCGTATTTAATTAAAACGTGTTTGTGTTTTCTGAAAATTGCTTCAAGAAAACGGTGATCAATTAGTATTATTAGTATTAGTATCAACCATTTTAGTTTGTGGAGGTGTAAGTGTGTGATAGACGGACGAGTCCTTTGACTCAAGTTGTGGAGGGAGGAGGGGGGGGGGGGTGGGAGTTACACAGGCGTCGTTTGGCAAGGTTTCACGCTGGAAGCTCGCTCGTGTTATCGAAGCTATTTGGAGCGAATAATTCGATACGTGAGGCAGCAGGGATAAAATTACATTGCTGGACATTCGGGATAGGTAAGTAATTCATTTTGTGCGTTTGTAGTTTGAGAATTGCTTCAAAATTATGGTAATGTAGACTAATAGGTGTATTGGTATGAATGAAGGTCATTCCATTTTAGTTTGTGGAGGTGGAGGGGGAGTTAGACAGAGTGAATATACTTAGGTATGGGCCAGATATGTGAGAGTTAGCAGGTATAAGATTTCCTTCGGGACATCCTGGGAAGTTAAGTGATTCCTTTTGTACGTTTTTATTGCGTTACGTTTTTGGATGTTGCGTATTTGGTTGTTGGTGTGTGCGTTCCCGGTCACGTGATCCGGATCTTGCTCTGAAATGTGTAGCTATTTTCTCCAGTAAATCTTTTAGTCAGTTTGGAAAAGATTTAATAAAAGATTTCATCGTTTCCATCTCATAGGGCGCGTTTACGCAACGATTCGCCTTTGCATTCTCGCCGCTACAGGCTAGAAATCATCTGAAATTCCAACATGGCGGCGGTTGTAGCCATTTCGCATCGCAATGAAAACGTTGAATAATAGGAGTCCAGAAGCGACTGAGAAAATTTCGTCAGGAGGAATTCTTTATCTTACTGTCACGGATTATCCGACATAAAATATTTACTCAAACGACGTCGGATTTAGCTAATCCAAGTAGCTTTGTTACCATGGTAACGACAACTTTGCCATTGCGATTAAATTCTAGCTGCGAGAATGCAAAGGCGAGTCGTTGCGTAAATCCGCCCTTAATATTTCATTTAAAACAAAAATTGTCTGCATTCGTCAAGCATCGTCACCACTCCACAAAACACAGGTCTAACTTCTTGTTTTACGCACCCCCTCCCCTTCACCCACCAACATATTGTATAACTGGGTTGAGGCTGTCAACTTAAATGCGGCCGCCCCCCCAAGTCAAAATGGCACCCGTCTTTGCCCGCTTCCCCCCTTCATCAGTTTATCGTAGCGTCGAAACTGCGTTTCCGTTACCCTCTTCCAGTATAGACACTTTTTGTGAAGCATTTTCTGTCTGTTGCATTTCAAGGAAAGGGAAATCTGTCATTTTACAACCGTCTTTTGCTCTGTAGTTGCCCGCATCTGCGTTTGGGATAAAAAAAAAAAAAAACTATTCCAGAAGTACATAAATAGCAACAAACAACTTTTCAGAACAAAGCAGCTTCCACTCGTCCTCCCGTCTGATGAGAAGGAGCTCTCTTCCCCCCACACACATCTCCCTTCCCCAATTTTTTGTAGAGAGGAACCTTCTCGTTCGTCTGATCTGCCTGAAATGTGCCGAGAGTTTTAACCCGTATTTCTGTCGGCGATGCCTCTTCATTATAACGACGACGATGTCGTCGCTGTGCCTTGAAACATTCTGTTTGGATTTTTTTTTCGTTTTTCCGTTTCTTTGAGTCGCTGGATGGAGGAAGAAAAAAGATGGAGAGGGTTGTTGTTTGTTCGCGAGTTTATGGCCTTCGTCACGTGGGATTCCAGCGCAAATGGAATGCAATGTAAAACAGTTGCACAGAGAAGAAAGAGTTTGAGGGTCGAAAAAGCTGATTTCTCATGAAACTAGAGTCAGTCGCTCGTTGAAGACTAAGCCCTGCACGCAATTCCTCCGCAAAGCTGTAAAGCTCCAGAGTTGTCTTTTGGCCACGATGCAGTTTAAATATTAAGCAGATGGCAGGATTCGGAATGGTTCTTCCTGTGTGAACGTACGTGGCTGAGATGCCTGATAAGGTATCGAAAAGCGTGACGTTCCCATTTTTGAGAATAACTTTTTTTTTCCTGTTTGTCATCTCTCAGGATGAATGATTGATGTTCTTTCATGCTATCGTCCCTATTTTTCACTCTTTCTGCGCTTGGTTTGGTTTCCGTATACAACTAGCCAACTAGCCAGAGCAATTCCTGAGCAATTACCAATTGAAATTCAAATGCTTCGGTTCATAATCTAGGAATACGCTCAGCTTCCATAATGCTCAAAGGACAGTGTGATATATATCATGGACAGTGTGATACATGTAGTGTGATACTATATAAGTCCATGCTGGTATCATTTCGTTGCGCGCAAGATGATTGGTGCTGCTAAATCGCCGATCCACACAGATGGAAAACTGATTTTACGCTTTAGCTTCCTCAGACCGTTATCTAGACACACGCCAGTGTGTCGCGCCAAGTTAGGCCACCAACATCACAACAAACATCACATCAATTCAATTGTCGAGGTTGTAAACCATTGTAGCGCGACGCCATAGTGTCAGTGTCTTACATCTTGAAGCATAATTGGGCACATTTCAGGTACTTGGGAAAAATAATAATGTGGTACAAAAGCTTAAATTGTGTTAAAATCGTGAGCAATGACCCACCTCACAAAAATTAACTCGTGTAGGAATGCCAGCTAAGCTGCTTTCAATGCAAAATCTAACCCTCAATAACGCTGTAAATGTGTTACTAGTTACTAGCTAGCTAGCTACTAGCTACTAGCTAGCTAGTCGCTCAAACCCATGTTGATTTCCATAGGGTGATTATTCATCGATATCGAGATAACGGGAAGGCTTCCAGCTATGAAATTAGACGAATGGGTGCAGTACAATACGAATTGCGTACCTTTTATGGTTTGGAGCCTGGGGGCGTAACTGGAATGGCGTGGGAGGGCGCGTAAGTACGAAAATATTGTTATAACCATTGTTAGTATTGTCGGCATCGTCTCTCATTGGACGGCCAAAGTTCGGACAATGAGAACGTGTATACTGACGTGCGTGCCTAGACACACACTAGTGTATCACGATTAAAATCTAAACAACGTTGCAAAGAAATTGTATTCACGTCCAATTCACGAAAAATAAACCAACTGTAATAACAAAGTCAAAACCTGTTACGACCACCAAGTTGAGAGTGGTTCGGCCCTTCAAAGGAGTGATACCAACACACCAAAACTAACTAAATAAAACAAATTACAATAAAATTAAAACCAAACCAAAATCCTATAAAGAGGTGACTAAGCTGAGAATGGTTCGGCCTATACGCAAAAGATTGTAGCAAATTGTGGAAAACCAATTTCTTGTTGAAGTGGCACTTTATTACACATCTGCACTGTAGTGGAGTTGAGTCAATACACAATTAAAAAAAAAGGAGTGATATCATATCAAAAACCAAAACTGGTAAAAAGGGCCGCTCAGCTTCTATCTCATAATGATCAAAAGATAGTGTGTGTCGTCATTTTGTCGCAGGCGAATCAAACATAGCTCAGCATCATAACTGCCTAAGGACAGGTCCAGGGACCTTCGACCGTTCTACTCGGTCGGTTCACTCAGTATTGGAACGCGTTTATGAAACGGCTCACCTTTGTATTCTCGCAGCTATAATTTAATCGCGATGGCAAATGTGTCCTTGCCATGGTAACAACGCTACCTGGATTATCTTAATCCGACATCATTTGAGTAAAACCACTAAAATAGCTAAAACCGCCGCCATGTTGGAATTTCAGATGATTTCTAGCTGCAAGAAGGCAGTGGTGAGTCGTTGCATAAATGCACCCTTAAGCAGCAGCGCGAGAAACAGTGTGAGATTTAACACTAAATCTCAAACGCATCTAACGTCACTGCCCCCATTTCGCGCCATTTTACTGATTCTTCCATCTCATAGGCTGTTAATTTTACTGATGAATCGGCACAAAATTGAACTAACAAACGATGAATACTCATCATAAAACGTATGCCGGACCGCTCCAATTGTTTAATTGCTTTAAAGTGCATTAAAGTGGTACTATCACCGATTGAAATCGTACGAATCTACCGTGGCACCATCTAGCAGCAGTGATATTGTTAACCTTTACAGCCAAGTCCCAGGTGCACGAAGACGTACCAAATTATCACTCAGGAAGTCGTGGCTCATTATATAGTTTCGTTAAAAGAAATGGCGTTGTGCATTCCTTCGCTTGATGCAAGCAAATGCTATAGGTAGTATTAGATAGTGCTAGATGTTGCTAGATTCTGCAGACTTTCATTCGGTGATAGTGCCACTTTAAGCTATGTAAGTCCAATGGACAATGCGACTGAAAATCGCAACGTTTGTTATAACGTGTCATCAGACGAGAACACCGTCACTGCAAGCTATCATCGTAAAAACACTCCATTGTTTTGGTTTCGAAGTAACCAACGTCACCAACTCTCATTTTGGGTAATCTAGGGCGTCATCATGTTATACTGTCGACAAAATGGAGCGAAGCGAAGAAACCAACCAACAAATCAGCCAACAAACCAACAAACCAACAAAGAAACCACCAACCAAATGAATCAACAAACCACCAAACGCACCAACCAACCAACCGAGAAACAAACAAACAAAACACACAAACAAATCAACAAACCATCCAACAAACAGACCAACAGACAAACCCACAAACAAACGAACATTCCAACAAATCAACAAACCAACCAACCAACCAACCAACAAACAAACAAACAAATAATCAAACAAACAAAATGGAACAGGCTCCGCTTTCTTTGCTGTTTGGCTGGGTTCCCTCTTTCAAACATTCATTTTAAAATTTAGAATGCTCAAACATTCCGTGCAATGAGTATATGTGACGTAGTTGTAATCCACCTAAAACCAGAAATGGTATGAGGAAGCCGCCGAAAGGATTCGACTTTTGAAAGTAGTTATATCATTCGACCAAGGAAAGGCCGCTTAGGCATCTAGCTACTTAGCCGGACACATAATAATTAAAACCACTAGCAGAGTCGCTCGCTTTGCTCGCTCATTCCACGTCGTCTCGCTACGCTCGAGGAGTTTCATGCTGCAACTCTTGTGCTGCTGACAGACATTCCACGTCTAAAACGAACAAGTAAATGGTCAGAGTGCAATACACGTTTTTCGTAAGGCTTCACTGCATACACAAATATAACCATAAATCATTCCAACAGTCTGGCCATCCGAGAACTACGTGCGCGTCGATCCATGCTTCCAGTAATTTCTTTTATTCCAAGAGCATCATAAAATCACAAAATCACAAAATCATGTGCTGATTATTTCGACGCAAACTAATTGTAATTATTGATCGCAGTTCGTCCATCACATAAGCGCACCTGCATTTCATCTATATCATTCAAAACATACGATTTGTTTGTTTGCACATTTGTACGTCATCTCCTCCAGAAGTAATCCCCAATGAAGGTGAGAGATGAAAGATTGAGAGAGAGCAAAGCGAGACACACATTGAAAAAGTTTACTTTACGTGCAAATCGCTTGCTCTGCTCGCTCAATCCACCCGGCTTCAGAAACACGAATGTTTGGCACCCTTGGCAAAATACGTCGTCCTTTTAGATTATTTTTACGTGCATCCTTTTCCAGCTCACCTCGCTTCGCTCTCTTCGCTTTTCGCTCTCTTCGCTCTTCGCTCATCTCTTCGCTCATCTCTCTTCGCTCGAGGAGGTTTTCATGAACAAACTATGACGTCAAGAACAAACATCATGAGGGTTTAAAAAAAACTTTGACGTTATTTTTTCAAGGTTTTAAAATAGGATTTTTGGCGTTTTTTAGTGTCATAATATCAAGTTCCAGCGATGAAAATAGGCCTATACTGAGCGCAATTAAATTATCTTTCGTTTGGTCCTACTCCCATGTCTCTAGGTGCTTTGGTTCCTGAGGAATAGACGTACAAACACGCACATCATACGTCTTTAGAGATGTAGATATTAGTTTTAAATAATATTGCATATGCTAAAATCATTTTAAAACACAAAACCCCCAGTAAAATTAACATTTTGCTGTGTACTTTCTAAACAAAAAGAGACCGCTTCTTGGGATTAAAACCATTGGAAAGCTGGTGTAAAACCTTTCAAAATGGTGCATTCAAAATCGGTCGTTAGGAAGTAAAAAGCAATTATCTGAAAACTCCTCATGGCGGCATAGTTTGATGGGGAAAACTAATCAGAAAGAAAGAAACTTTGACCTGCAAAAATAAAATTTGCATGAATAAAAAACTATGACGTCAAAAACAAACTATGACCTCGTTGTTGTTTGGCATCTTGGCTCTTGGCTTTTGGTTCATTTTGTCCACCTTCATTATTCCTCAACAACATGTCCGCTTCCGGATTTGTTTTTTTTTGACAAACCATCTCTATACTATTTTAGGTTCTGGTTGGCCACTCGAAAAGCTGTATTTGATGATCGTTTTCAATCGCCTGTCACGCGTATGCACTAACGTTGGTGGTGACTGGAACCTTGTACGCGCATTGAGCGGCTGGCGTACATAATGTCTGCGGCGTTAGGCCTAACTCTAGCTTTGGCTGTCGGTACGAGTTGCTACTGACAAGATACGTCTTACCGTTTTCTGAGAAAGTCCAGTGGCAATGCCGGCCTCTTGAATTTGTTGTTTCAGAATCCGTGTTGAGTACAGAGCCTTGATGTATTTGAAGACATTCCAAACAATCTTCCTAGCCTGTAAATTCAAGGGTTTTTCACGTTGGGAAAGCGATGAAGCGAGCGATACGGTAGCCATATTGGTTCGTCTGCTCGAAGAGAAATTTTACCAGGCATGATCAATCCATTTTCCGAAAATCCGCGCGAATGGCCAACCAGAATCTAAAATAGTATAGGTGTACCGCTATCAATGTCCAAAATCTGGTTTTCATTGATGCAGTGGTTATTTCGTGATGCGCTCACAGAGGTCTTATTTGAGTGAATACATAAACGGAACTCCCCTCGGCCTTTGGCCTCGTTTCGCTCCAAAAATGTGTCGTTTTGCTTTAACAGTGTGTATCTTAACGTTCAGTAAAGATTGTGCGATCACATATATTTCATAATTGTTCATTAATTTTGCTAAAAACTACTGGCTATAGTTGAAACTAACCTTTTGTTGGCTTCGAAAAACCAAGCGTCGTTTGCTTCGAGGAGTGGTTTGAGTTTGAGAGCAAAGACGTCAACAACTGAATATTGCTCGTGTATACTTTACCAAGGGGAATAGCTGTGCTATTAGTTAAAACCTGTTCAACTGAGTGAACCGACCCAATAAAACGACAGGTCCGCAACGCATTTATTAACCACTTTTTTAAGTATTACATTTTGGCCTATTCTAAATTTGTTTGTGAATGGCCACAATTACGAGTCAACATCCAACCAGAGTATTAAGTTTGCGTCTTGTGTTATTCTTAGCCGTCGTCAGTGAAAGCACACAGAAATGTCACTCTGTTTGCGTCCGAGTGCGTATTCGCCAATGATCGGGCGATAGCGCCAAAGTGTCCTTATATGTATAAAGGCGTAATGTTCGGTTTCACGTAGCATGCGAGCCGCGTTGTCCAAGACCGTCAAAAAACTGCCGCGAGGTACTAACTACATCATATCATTGATTAGTGTTAGCGGGACGCTCAAGAACGTGGTTAATCTTCTCGTTATTACATTCCCGATGTTTCAGCACTAAACGAACATTATTTTACAGCAACGGTGAAAAAAATTGAAATCTTCGGACGATTTATTAAAGGGATATACCTCCCAGCGCCATTTTCCTCGGTCCTCCACATTAAGTACGGCCCCAAAGGTCCATTTACTTACCGTTAGTCTTTCCCTTGCTAAAAAACCGTTTTAAAATGTGGCGTCTAGGAGATTTTCTGTTGAATATTGTTAACTATATTTAAGAACGATCCATCACTAAATGATGCAATGCGCGCGTACAATAATCATGACGTTTCACCTCTGTGTGTACATCTACTAATTTTCTAATAATTACCATGAGATCTACAATCTAATAGACTAATGCGGTAAAAATTAAAATTAATTATTCCAATAGATCGCCGAAGCAAAATTATGAGACACTAGTCTAGAAAATTATAAATTGTGACTTTAAAATACAAGAATCATTCCGGTTTTTGACGACACGATCAATGGGTTCACGGTGGCTGAACTATCAGGTGCAATGCCAACGAACCTACCGTCTCAGTTGACCTTAGCTGTGGTAAATACGCGGATGTGATCGTCGCGTGGGTGTTGTGAGGCAGGCGGAAGGTTAAAGGTAGGCGGTATGTTGCTTTAAATGCTACCTTTATGAGAATAAAAAATGCCGCAGCGCAATATGTACAATACACACATACCTTGGTTCTTCGCCAGTTTGAAATTCACGAAATGAAACCTCCGGAGTCTTTGTTTTGACGTCGAGTGGACGAAAGGGGTACGTAGCTTGAAGCCATTGTTGTTAAACTTTAATAATTTAGTGTCAATACAGTGTTTTAAGTTTAAAATCCGCGTATCACGCGTTACGAGTATACCTTTCACAGTTCAGTCCTCATGCTAGAGCAGCTCTTTTTTTGGCGTGTTCGCAGCGCGACTGGTGGCAGAATCGGAGACTAAGTGGACGACGCGTCGAGTTTCTACTGGCTAGCCTTATAACATATAAGGAAGCTTTGATAGCAACTCAGCACACGCGAATCATACAAGCATAGAAGTAAGATGATGGTCACTTCCTACATCGCTGATTCAGATACGCAATACTGAATACATAAATAATTTTAGATGTTTGCTTCCTCAAAATGCTTTCAAAATTTTGTAAGTTGTATTTATTCTTGTGCTGTTATTGTGTCTAGGTATACGTGTATTTCTAAAGTAGACATTTCGCACAGTCCCTCAGTGTACTGTAATAGAAACTGTAATACAAACGCAACAATTTTCAGTTGAATCCTAATACCCTCCCATTATCAAAACTTAACTCCAAGTAATTGTACGCCGTTACAATCAGTAACCAGTTGCCTTCAATTTAAAGGGTGCAGAGGTTTGTCTGTCTGTCTGTCTCTGCATATCGTAAATTGCCCTTGCTCACAACACTTTCTTAATACTACACTGTACCTTGTCCGTACTTCAGAATTAATACAAATGTTAAAATGTGATTTAGTTTCTTAATACTTCATAGTTCTAAATGATCAATGAGTTAAAAATGCAAACAGAATTTTGAAAAAAATTTAAAAATGAGGCCAATGCGCCGTATTGTCTGATTAGTTGGGTTTATCTTGGCAGCCTTTTCTTGGTGAAATGGTATCACTACTTTATGCCTCGTAACAATTTTTCAGTCATTTAAACTACTGCTTAAACTGGTTTAGTTAGGAGAAAAACGTTTTCCTCCATCCTTCCCGCCTTAACAATAAGTGCTGATACAGCAGGTTGCTACCGTGTCGAATTTGTTTTATCGAATTTTTTGTTTCTTTTCCCTGTCGTTTTGGCATTGCTCCAGTAACTTAATTGCCACCTCAGGCAATTTGCACAGTTTCTGGTGCAGATCATTTCCCTAAGTAGTTAAATGACAGCAAGCAAGTTCGAAGTTACCGGCAAGATATTTTGAATTCCTATGGTCCTTCGTCGAGGTAGGGTTTTCCAGACAATGCAGGTTGCCTTTTGTCTTTTGGAGATCGCAGCCTGCCAACCACTGTTACCAAACGCAGATAGGTCGATCGGTTTTTGGCTGCCCTCGCTTCTCTTCTGTAGGTAAACGTTATCTGGCGAAGAACAAGAGGAAAAGCTACATCTTGAAAGTCCAAATTAAGGAACGTGCTTAAACCAAGGTAGGAATAAACTGAAGATCAATGAAGTACTTCTACCAAAACCTAATTCATATCTAGTATGTGAAATAAAAAAAAAAACATGGTGAACTTGTGTTTAAATTTTGACTAAAACTGAGAAATGTATTCGTAGATGAATTTAACAAATTTGGTTGGATGTAATCAGGAGCATGTAAAGAGATTAACCATAGCTAGTATATTAAAAATAAAAATTGGATCATTGCCTTGACTTGTACCAGCATCAGAGCCTCCTTTGATCTGTACACCAACCGAATTGCCAACTGTGTCCTTATATGGATGGTTTTTGCAGTATAAAAATTCACCGAGTGGGTTGCTGTTTCCCCCCTCATACTTTGCTAAAACCAACATTTTTCGCAACAAACCATGACTACTGTCCAACACGCCTAGTTCCTACCTAACACTTTCCATTCTCGTGATGTAATTTAGTTTTCCTGGAGCTAGGCCAAAATGATATTTATTCGTAAGGCTTGACGTAGGTCTCCGATGTGAAAGTCCAAATTCCGATGCTTAACTCTGCGATCTTTCAATATCTTCTGCTCGAGTTTGCAGTATAAGCTTTGTTGGACTGTAGAAAGTTTTTTTTCTCAAATAGAATTATCGAGAGTTGGAATTCCCTACCTGGTGCAGTTGTCTCATCCCCAAATTTAAATTCCTTCAAACTAGCTGTGAGGGGTATAGACCTATCCAAATACCTCATGCGTACATACTAACGTCGACTTTTTTTTGGGGCAATGTGAGTGGTGAATCCCTTCCGTTTCCATACCCATAAGCGGGTTAAAAATTTTATTATTATTATTATTATTATTAATTATTATTATTATTATTATTATTATTCGGATTGTTTGGACTTGGTCAACGACACTGCTGAAAACTTCGACGAGCTGAGAAAAAAATTCCTGCATATTAACAAAAACACTGGACTTCACGGTTTACAAATAAACCTTAGAAGCTGTAGGACGCACTGGGAAGAATTTAAACATGTTATTGATGACTGTAAAATTACCTGGGACTTTATTGTTATTAATGAAACTAATATTAAAGAAGAAGAGCTTGCCCACTACCAGATGAAAGACTACATACAAATTGCCAATTGCCGGCCTCTTAAAAAGGGTGGCGGTGTCATGATTTTTCTTAACCAACACTTCAAAATTATTAATTCTGAGAAAATTTTTCTTCATGGAAATGAAGCGCTTGACGTGGTCTTCTCTGTTGATAACATTATGTATAATATTGTTGCAATTTACAGACAGCCATCCTCTAGTCGGATTAAGTTCCTCTTAGATTTGAAAGCCCTCATCAAAATCAAAAATCAAAATTCTTCAATTAACACTATTGTCATTGGCGATCTCAATTTTAATCTGCTCAAAGAAACACAAGACATTACTGAAAAATTCGACATTGAAAGGTTTGAAAACATCATGGCAGCAAATGGATACACCTCGCAAATTACTTCTCCAACCCGTGTTGAAGTGAAAATGAATACTATCACCAAATCTTGCCTTGATGTGATTTACACTAAACTAAATAAGACTTGCTGTAATGGCTTTGTCATTAAACAAAAGATCGCCGACCATTACTTTACTTGTCTTGAGATTAAACATTTTGACCCTGTTAAAGAAATGCACCATGATAATCATAAGTTTATCAAAAAATTAAACAATTATAACATTATTAAACAGCTTGAAAATTTTGACTGGAGCATCCTGGACAAATACACCAACTCAAATGAGATGTACAATGAAATTGAAAATATCGTTCAGGGAATATACAAAAAAAACACATCATTAAAACAGCTTCACTCTACGAACAAACTTTTCAAAAATGAATGGATGAATCAAGCCCTTCTTCCAGAAATTAACTATAAAAACAAGCTCTGGACTAAAATTACTAAAACTTCTAAACCATCACCAGAAATAATTCTTGAATACAAAATTTGCAAGCAATCTGTGACTCGCAATATCCTCTTAGCAAAAAATGTGTTTTATAAAAACTTTATTTCCGGAAACCAATTTGATAGTTCCAAAATCTGGGATAAACTTAATCATTTAATGGGAAAAAAATAAAAACAAAATATCGACGAACACCTCAAAAACGCCTTCACAAATGTAAAAACCACGGACCTCAGTAACTCCTTTAATAATGAATTTTGTTCACAAATTGATAAACTCAAAATCAAATATAAACATACAAGAAAATATCGAAACATACTGGCTAAAAATAAAAAAAAACAAATTAATATGATCCATAATTCTATCGCCATTTTGCCACCTACTATTTACGAAATTAAAGAAATATTAAATAATATTGCAGTAAAAAAGTCTAGTGGATACGATGGATTCCTTATGGACCATTTTGTCAAAACAAAAGAAAATTCTGCTATCTTTCTCCAAAAACTTATAAATGTTATTCTTGATTCTGAGACTTGGCCTGACAAACTAAAAAAACAAATCCTTAGACCAGTGTATAAAAAGGGTACCCGTACTGATCACACCAACTACCGACCAATTGCTTTACTGCCTTCAATTAATAAGATTGTTGAAAGATTTTTTACCAATAAAATCGAAAACTTTTTTCTTAAATACAAACTTTTTAACATCAGGCAATTTGGCTTCCAAAAAGGTAAGGGGACCACGGACGCGCTCCTTTACATTAACAACCACATTTGTCGTGCTCTAAATGAGGGCAAATTCGTCAGTGCTATCCTCATTGATCTTCAGAAAGCCTTTGATACGCTAAATTTTGACATTCTAAAGACAAAACTTAGCAAATACGGAATCCATGGAAAAATTCAAAACATTCTTTTGAGCTACCTTACTGACAGAACTTCTAGTGTGAAAATTGACGATTGTCTCAGTGAATGGACAGAGATTAAATATGGTGTCCCTCAGGGTTCGATTCTGGGCCCTATCCTCTTTCTGATTTACCTAAACGATATAAATGATTTCAATTGGAACACTTATCTTACTCTCTTTGCTGATGACATCTTCCTACTGTCTATAAATGTAGACAAAGATACAATGATTTGTAATCTGCAAACCGATTTCAACTTAATTAACGAATATCTTTTTGAAAATGAACTTTATATTAATGCAGATAAAACATGTGTTCTTCCCTTTTCTATTTCACATATGACTTTAGAAAATTTTGACATTAAATTGCACCACCCTAACTGCAATTTTACTGAAATTAGTAGGACCTGTACCTGCCTAAGCCTAAATATTGTTAAACAAGCTAAATACCTTGGTATTGTGATTGACAGAAACTGGAAATTTTATGACCACATCAATAACTTAATCACCAAGGTCAGGCAGTTCCTTCCTGGTCTTTATAAAATCAGGAATATTTTGGATGAACATAACAAAAGACTTATTTACAATACCTGCATACTTTCTCTTGTCAGATACGCATGCCCTATTTTTGCTTATACTTCTTCTGGATACATTGCCCGTCTTCAAAAAATACTAAATAAAGCTTGTAAGATTCTTTTCAGAGATGTTAACTCCACACAAAAAACATCAGATCTTCTTCAAGAGAAATCACTGATGACCTTTAGGCAAATTTCAGATTTTACAGTAATTACACAAAATTACTTTAACAAAGATTACAACATACCTGTGAAGAGAGCGATCAGGAACAATAATAATTGGCTGACCGTACCTTCCTTCAGGAACTCTTATGGAACGAGAACCATGAACTTCATTTCACCCTCTTTACTAAACAAACTCCCCATAAACTTACGCGAAATTAGGAATAAATTTCGATTGAAAAAAGAATTAAAAATGTGGATGTTTTTAAAGAAATAAAGCTCCTGTTTTAACCTATGATTCTATTTACGATAGATTCTTTTTTTTTTTTTTTTTTTTTACTACTCTTTG
>JAHWFP010225832.1:0-13527 GCA_023313725.1 Lithobius niger
AAAATTATTGAGACTGTTTTCGATGCACTTGTGGCAAATCATTTAGCTCGTCAGGGGGTACTATTTCTGCATATAAAACCAATATACATAGTGAACCTGAGCTCCTGAGCACGAATTTCATTGCGAAACTAAAGACTCATAAATGCAATCTCCTCTAGTTTCCTCTTAACTAGATGCTACCATAAGGGAAGTAGAACAGCAACTGACAAAGCATTGGTTTCGGCTCTTAAATTGTGAACCACGAGTTGTGGATATACCATTGGTTGAGTAATATCTAAAATTCGGACAGATGGTCATGTGTACATTGGCCTCAGTAAGGCAAATGTTATACATTACATATCATTACATATGATATGTAATGGTTTAACATTTATGTTTTCCGTTGCTGGTTTATACGATCGTACTACCAACATAGCTCCTTGTCCAGTGTTTCACAATATTTACTGTTGTAAACAACAAATATACGTCGGTTCATTAAACTGGATTCTATGGCAATGATTGTTGACTATCTCTTTGGGTCGGAATCGTTGTAATAAGATCTAAAATGCGCGTAAAGTAAGCCAAAACGGTCACGTAAATAAACTAGACGTTTCGGACTCTGCTCAAGACCATTATCAAGCTCGTTACAAAACATGGAAAATGAGGGGAGCAAAACACGCATCTTCACCTCTGCAAAACAGGTTAGGGTTAATCCAAGCGGATCGGAAACCCATGCAAGAAGAAAAGCATTACAGTTCGTATCGTTATGGAACTCACAGCTGTGAAAGCACACAGGTAAAACGGATTCGAGTTCACTCGAACGAACCGAACTATGATTTGAACTCCAATTCCAGGGAAAAAGGGTTGTTTTTATTCCTTGGTAATTTCAGAAAGTGAACACAATTTGTATTTGATTGTGCTATAGGTATGACAGAGTGTGTGTGTGCGGGTGTGCTTAATTTGTCTTTTATGTAGTCGTTTTGTTAATTGGTCTTTGGTTTGTCTTGGTTGTAGGGATGGGTCGGTTTCATTTTTTCGACTTCGGTTCCGGTTTCGGTTTTCACGCCCATAAAACTGCGGTTTCGGTTTCGGTATCGGTTTTTGCCACCATCCACCCAAACCAGCTATTTCTAGTTTGTTTTCTTGTAACATTAGTATTACTAGCTTCTAACTCACTCCTCTGCTTTCACGTTCAGCAGCGTCATAGACCATGGGCCTAGCTGTGACACCATTTTCCTCTACTGTTTTCTTTTTAATGGCTGTCATTTATACGTACAAAATGATAACGATTAAAAAAAATCAGAAAAACGATCAATTTTTGATTTTTCGAACACCGTACGAAAAACCGACACAAAATCAGAATCGGTTTCGGTTTCGGTTTTCAGTAAAAACCGAAAATTCGGTTTCGGTTTCGGTTACCGACCCAACCCTACTTGGTTGGTGGGTTTACATTTTAATTCTATTTGAGTGGCTGTGTATTATGTGTGTGAAATTGTAATGTGTGAAGCACACATGTTCTTTCTTGTTAAGGGTGTTTTTTTGTCGAATTTCATTGAACAAGGATTGTTTTTATTAATTAGTAATAGTAGAAAGTGAACACAGTTTGTGTTTGAAATGGGCCATGTCAGTGAGTGTGTGTGTGTGTGTGTGTGTGTGTGTGGATGTGTTTAATTTGTGTATTATTCAATCGTTTATTATTTACGGATTTGTCTTGATGATGGCTGATGCAGGTTGGACTTGCTTCCACAAACTTTCTTCTCGGAATTGGGTGAAATTGCCAAACGCATGCTTAATACAATTATGAACGGGCTGAGAGATGTTGGGTGGTAAGGCAAGTTCTTATTTCCCTTGTTTGCCGAAGGATAACTTCGGAATCGGGCAACAATCACAAAGCACGTGCTTAACACTTAGAAACGAGACGAAATGTTGTCATCGGTAGATGAATAGAATATCACCAGGCGTTCTCGTGACGAGATACAACAATGGCTCTACGCAACGCGTCACGACTTGGTTTCATCTCCACACACGAACGGCAGATGATTTTTCTATACACCTCTGGCTCCAAATCACGTTATAATAGGAGAAAGATGTCACATAATATTGGTTATCGCATGCTTGCAAAGGGCCGATATCTAACAATGGCGAGAAGCGCAGCGTCCAGACATTGTTGGGATTAGCACGATTGGCAGGAGATAACCTTTATAGCTACCCATTGCGATGCATCAGCCCGACTCTCATTGCCTCGTGTGGGCTGATTGTTGCTCGATTCCGAAATTATCCTTCAGCAAACTAGGAAAAATAAGAAATTTACACTTCGCCGACAACAAATTGATGGGTTAGTAAGTGATTGTATACTTAAACAATACCTTGAATACCGCGACATCTTTAAATTTAGACTTGTTTGATTTGCCGGACGAAAAGAATAAGAATGACTAGCTGTACCCCCCGGCGTATGTTATGCCGGTCTAGCCAGTTCCCGCATACCTGAGCAAAATACTGTAGTGGGCAGTATGGAATGAAAAGGACGACGACTGCCCCCTGCCTCCTTCTCCGGACTCCCCTGCGGCCTACCTACTTATATTCTGCCATTGTTTGGTCAGTTTTCCCCCATCCCCCCCCAATCCCTGCCCGCACCGCCTGCCCCCCCCCCCCGATTCCCCTATTGTGTGGTCTGAATATCCCCATACCTCCTTCCCCTCCCTATGAACCCCTGCTGATTTGTTATGGAATTACATTTTTTTTCAAATAAATGGAGGACGCTCAATTACTCATTTCTCCATTCTGAAACCAAGCGCAATAAACCCAACAACGGTCGTACATGCAATGATTGTTACTCAACCAACTTTGAAACTCTTCAAGTCGGCCAAAAGAGCTAGCATTTAAAGCAATATTTCGATTGTTACTGATTGTTACAGGCCACATCCGTTTGTTTGACATTGTCGGTCGCTAGCCCTCTTTCATTATACTCCCTCTTTCATTGTAGTGCATAATGATAATGATGAATTTTCTTGCCTAACCTAAGCATACTACATAATTATAGATGTTCGAACGTGTTCTGTGGAGAATAGCTTGGATTTTGTTTGCAAACAGTAAGAAGATCAATGATGTAAGTTTTACTGTCGTCGTTTTTTTTTCTAGCCGCTTGCTTTTTTAAATCGGGCGTGAATTATGCAAATTTTTAAGAAGATTACATTAAATAAAAAATACGGTCGATTTTTTTTATTTTATTTCTTTATCAAATACTCTAAGGAGCATTTACTGCAAGCTGCAACGTTGTAATGAAATTCAGTACTTAATGGAATACTAAACCCTCGAAGTATGAATTTTTTTATCATTAGTTTAGGTGCTGAAATTAATGTTAAGAGTCATCCGACGTTAATAGGTGTTAGTGATTAAGCCGTTCGAATTTTTAAAACGCCCTGCTTTAAACCGATGACGCGTGCTTAACTCACAATCGCCGGAAAAAATCCCGTTGTGAATCACGCGGAGTGCTTGATGAGTGCGACCTCACCCCAACTGGCTTTAAGAAAGATGACGTCACAGCCTCTCCATGGCGCGAGGTCACGCCGTTTCTCGTCGGGACAGGTGACTTAAAAGTGGCAGTTGTTATTATTTCGACGTTATTATCAAGGCAAGCGGTGTTTTATAAGTCTAACACGGGTTTTTAGGGTCTTATACCATGCGCAATGGCTGTTTGCTGAGACGTCACCATGAGTTAGCCAATGACGAACGAGAACAACGGCTGTTTGGCCATCTGATTGGACTAGCCCAACACCAAATCCTCTCACCTTCCCATGCCCAATCATTATCATTATATGAGGCAGTCCTCTATTTGTAATTTAGGCTGGCTGTTAGTGGTCCTAGGGTCCTTGCCAGACCTGTTGCTATCGTGACGAATATTATTATTATTATTATTATATTATTATTATAGCCCAATCACGTGATGTGCACGCCACAGCAAACAGCCATTGCGCGTGGTATAGCTACCACAAAAAAAGTTGGAAAACTGAAGGCTTAGTATGCCTTTAATTTAAAATTTGCTGAGCGTTAGCCTACTAATAGTCCAATTATAAAAAAAATATATATGCTAAAGGACTACCACTATTCAGTCGTATAAAAATGTGTTTTGTAATAAGTTTGCAGTATGTTTGTTGCACCAGATCAACATAACAGCCTCATTTTTTAGATGTCAGATTCACGTTCGTAGTTTCGTTTTTGGGATATCATTTCTTTCCTGTTCAAAGGAAGCTGATATGTCGGAATTGGTAGTTTAAGAATAAGATAATTAAATAGGTTTGTTGAAAGATTATTTTAATCATCTTTATTTTTTTAATGCGTTTCGGTATTTCGTGTTGATTATTTCTCAGTGGAAAATTAACGAGAGGAGAGCTGGTGCTTCAGTTATTGAACAGATTACTATAATATTGCTCTCTGTTGACTTCATTAACATTTTAAAATGACATCGATCCTGAAATCAATCCACGAAATAATTCCCGTTAATATCCTGTGATCATCATTAGTAGGTATATTGACGCACAGATTACCAAATTGCTCTCATTATCATCCGGTGATTGTTGGTAATTTTACAAAAATAACCTTTGAAATTGAATAATGTCGCAACGGTAACAGTTCTATGGTTGCATATTTGTTTTTTTTTATTTTAGGCAAATCTGTTTCGTTGAAAGTGATCAGTTTCGCATTTGAATAATATCTTTGGAAGTCGATTCAATTAATGCATCCTGCTACATATTTGATCTCGTTTACTTCCAACAATTTCCTTTTAGACTTCTAACGTCAAAATCAATCTTCTTCATTGGCATTTCAGTCTACACCTTATTGCAAGCCCCGAATCCGAAGTCCCGTCCGTGTAACCAAGAATATCACTAACCAACAATAAGAAGTAACAATTACTTTAAATCATTTTTATTGACCTCTGTAAACAATGAAACTTAATTGACCACACCACAATATTATTAGCCAGATCAAAGAATTGTGTAAACGATGCTGGACGATGCTGGACGATTAAAATTAAAGGATTAGTGAAAATCGGATAAATATTCAAAAGGCACAAAAATATACAGACGGGTTTGCTCACTCAATCAGCATTTATTAGCCAACAAAAAATAACTGAACGCATAAGTGGTGTTTGGTGCACTGTTGGCAACATGGGGATGGGAGGGGGGGGGAGTTTTATGAAATAGCTAGTGTAGCTGGGCTGGAAATACTGATGCACCCTTTGCTACATGGGGATGAGGAGGGAGGGAATGTTTTATGAAACAGCCAGCATAGCTGGCCTGGAAATTCTAATTCAAATATAAAACTATAGCCCAAACGTTACATCATCCGCTTCTCGGCTCTGTATATATTTTCCTCAAAGTCAGGATGATGCAACAAATACTCAGCAAGAATTGGTTCCGACAACAATCCACTTCACGACAACCATCATTAGACGATTATTGACCCAAACGATCAATACCATTTGTAAACCAAACGATCAATACCATTTGTAAGCTTTCAACCAAATGTATTGTATTCAACAATCGATTTGTACCAAAGTGTATTCAACAGCAATTGTATCAGACCACGCTTTTGTGCTACAGGGCCTACTGGCCTAGGAAACCACGGGCTCAATCCCAACTTAACATTAGCCGCCGATTATTATTTATCTATTAGCCGCCGGTTTACAATTTACAACAACAATATATCTAACGATTATTAAGCTATGACAACAATTATATCTAATTTGCTTTGTAATTCGCGAGTAAAACGTAAGCAATGTATACATGGCCAACATGGCGCTTTTCATATTTACAACTTTACATATTGTGTGTGGTTACGAACAGGAGCGCTCTAAAACTGCCGGTACTCTCAAATAGAAGAGTTTACGGCAGTGACTCCATGAAAAATGTAAATTTCCTCAGAACTGAATCAAACAGTGAAATTTTATCGTATCATCGGGACGCACGCTAGTACGTCGCCGCCAAGCAAATTAGATACAATTGTTGTCATAGCTTAATAATCGTTAGATGTATCGTTGTTGTAAATTGTAAACCGGCGGCTAATGTTAAGTTAGGATTGAGCTCGTGGCCAGTAGGCGCTGTAGCACAAAAGTGTGGTGTGCTACAATTGTTGTTGAATTCTCTTTGTTACAAATCGGTTGCTGAATACAATATATTAGGTTGACAGTTTACAAATGGTATTGATCGTATAAATTGATTACATCTAATTCATGGAGTCACTGCCGTAAACTCTTCTTTAAAGGTACCGGCGGTTTTACAGCATTTTTGTTCGTAACCACACACAATATGTAGAGTTGCAAATATGAAAAGTGCTATGTTGACCATGTATAGAACACTGCTTATATTTTACTCGAAAATTACAACGGATAGTATTACTAGCAACAATATTTACACGGTATTGATAAATAAGTTATTTTTCATTTTCGGCACTATTTCTTCTCACCAGACGTCGCAACTATAATACGTGAATGTTCTTGATTTTGAATACGGATATTTTTAATTCCGTTCTCCAGAAAGACAAAACAGTCGGTAACAAAATTCAAAATACAATTTCCTCCATACAAACGCAAGATTTGTTTAAACCACGGTTAGGATCTCACAGTGAAAACCTATGGCAACTCTCTGAAACTTAAGCTATACAACCATTCCGTCTTAATCGTAGAAAGTATTTCTTCTCGGTCTGGATTTGCACCTATTTGGAACACACCGACGGAAGACATGGTCTTGGCTAGCTCGGTACAAACATTTAAGCGCAAACTTTAGTGATTTCAATCTACAACCTTTTATATTCCGTCCTGTTTAAACGTTTCGGAACATTTTCATCTGCCCGTGTGTTGTAACGTCTTCTATAGTGTCCGCGGCTTATCTTGAGTTCGCCCCAAAGCGAACACAGATAATCGATTGTATATTTTTGGTAGCAGAGTGCCTTGTTGATATCCAAGATGGTTATAAAAACAATGGCGGCCGTTGATCAAAACCGCTCCCTCCAGGAAGACGTAGCCGCTCATAAAATGCCTGCAGGACTCAACATGCGCTGCGCACACAATAATCTGTTAACTATTAATTGATGCCCTCCTTTGTTTAAATTGGGGTTGGGTGTCAGTGGCACTGAATGTCGCCCTTCCCACCCAACCTCGTTTCTAGATATGAACAGGGAACTTATTATTATTATTTTGTCCATGACATCTAGTGACAAGAAGTGGTACCAAAAGATGAAAAAAATCTAATTCTTTCTAGACACAGTTTATCGCCTTATTATTTATTCTTTGTTGCAATAAAAATGCCGTGCGGTGTACTTTTTCAGTATGCCTGCAATTTTCTGGTTGTTTTACTAGAATCTGACTCTTTCGGTTCCACTTACCGGCGCCCCCCTCCCCACTCCAGTTCGATGATCCTGGTTGCCAAGGAGGCAGGTGATACCGTGCTCTCAAATTTTATTTATATCTAGTGTTTTTTAGACGTGATTGTATGTGATTTGTACTTTTGGGAGTGTAACTCTTTCACGTTTTCATACAGAAAGCCGAGTAAAGGGCTACAGAATTGCTTCTACGCCGAAGTATTGGCCGAAGTATTACTGAAATTCATCATTTCCGGAAGTACCTGTTTCGGTGGCTACTGGATATCAGTACTGTGGCCCTTGAAAAGCCTTAATTCCCCCCCCCCCCACCCCTTGAAAATTTATTTAAAGTTATAAGCTGAAAAATACTTTCAGCACTTTTTGTTACTTTTGATTGTCTTTGTTTCTTTGTAGCATGTTTATTTTATTTTTACTATTGTTATTATTTTGTCTACGTTGCACCTTAACTTTGCATTTAGTAATAATAATGGTAATAGCTGCATTTGCTAAAAATAGTAATAAAATAGTAATTTAAGATTGTATTAAAATAGTAATACAAATAGTAATAAAAAAGGCAGTAAAAATAGCTAATAAAATAGCAACTTTGCATTTTTTAATAACGGTGGTAATAATTTTATATCACTATTATTGTTATTTTTTTTTCTACGATGGACCCAAACTTTGCACTTGTTGCATAAGTTGACACTTGTAATTCTTGTGTTTTTTAGTTACTTTAGCCAACATGCCACACGCGAGTATTAGCTCTAGCGAGGTGAGGGCACATACGGAGTTTTGTATCGTTTGCCTGGTTCAATAAACCAATATTCAATATTCAATATTCAATATTCAATTCAATAAGTATTGCCAATAAGGGCCGAAGTACTGTATTTGCAGAATTGTTGCTGCGTTCCTTATTGGGAAGGCGGGGGAAGTCGGACCCTACTCTTGCTTGGTTTAGTAGCCTTTCTTCTTATGTTGGGTATTAAAAAAAAAATATTTTTTTTTCGCCTTTCTGTGAAAGTAACTTACACCGTCAATGTTAAGAACATTCCTTCTAAACTAGTTTTTCTTCCTAGAAACACGTCGCCGTTGGAAGTCATTTTGTTTGACACGCTTATGCGACCAGACAGAGAAAAGGACCAAAATAGAAAGTAGCGATTTGGGTCCATCTCTCCCTCCCAAAAAACTATGACTCATTGTCTGAAACTCGTACAGTTTGTTCCACACAACAGAGAGAGAAAACACAGCAGAATGAACCAGAAGCAATTTGCGTAATGAAAGTTATTCCCTTCTCGTCAGCAGATTCCGAAATACAAACATGAATCATACATCGAATGGTGAAATGAAGCAGCTAAGCGTGCGAGGGGACTACTGAAAAAGCAATAAATTTTAAACTGCAAAAGTAGATTGGCGTCGGAAACCCAACAAATTTTTGTTCTTTGTATTTTGTAAAAGTGAAAATCGAGCTGTATATATCGTATCGTTATACAGGGTGGCGTTCAAACTCTCGTGACGAAATTCCCTGATTTTTCTGAAAAACCCAGACCGACACTGACACTTTTCCCTGACTTTCTTTTGGGTCGAAGGAAGGTGCAGAACAGCACTAAAAAAAAAAACTGTTCACATTTCAATCAAATCGCAACAACTATATCGCATAGCTTTGCTGAATCAAAAACTGCACTGCCCTATAGTGTGCGCGGCGTATCTTGAGTCCTGCACTTATTTTGTGATCGGCTACGTCTTCCTGGAGAGGGCGACTTTAACCGACGGCCGCCATTGTTTTTGTAACTACTTTGGATATCAACAAGGCACTCTGCGACCAAACACGTACAATCGATTCTTTGTGTTCATTCTGGGGCAAACTCAAGATGGGCCGCGGACACTATAAGTCGCATTGGTAATTTAGGAAAAGGCCTAATCTGAACGAAACTAGAAACGCACTTAAGGTCCCACATTACGGCCTAAGGAGTTTTCGCTTTATCAGAAAAAAAAACAGAAAGGACATGAAGTTTGAACGAAATGAAATAAAGCGAAGGTTTTGAAGTAAAAAATTAAATCCGAATTAGCTACACTTTGTAGGAGAAAGAGACTTTCCGGAAAATGTTCAAATTCTCTCACTTTCAGTGTATATTTATTTATATCAAATTCCCTGGTTTTTCAGACTTGATAAATTCCCGGAATTTTTCCGGTCTTCCAGTTTTTTTAGTGGAACGCCACCCTGTTACAACCATTAATTTTCATTGTGATAATTGATCTGAATTTCCATGTTGTCCCCATCATTTCGTTCAACAGTAACATTAGGATACCTTCTGGTAGGATACCATCTTGAAAATCGCATGAAATAATTGTTTAAATAGCATCATTTGCATTAACGTGGAACATAAATAAATAAAACTTTATTGACTTATAATGCCAATTGTTTCTGGTTTTGCAAACAAGGCCACTTACAGCAGTGCAACAATGAAAAAAATTAATGAAAAAAATTAATTTGCAGGTGAAACAGATCGGTTTGAGGATTGCTCCCAGAAAAAGCAAGGATCCTATTGTCATACACACGAACACGATTTAATTTTCGGTATTAATTGCATGTCTTGTTCCCAATTATTTTAAAAGGTAAAACACTAATCGATATCGTTCCAAGATGGTGTCCTAACACACCAGCAGCTCTGGGAGTTTTCTTAGTGTTTTAATCTCTGAACAAGACATGCAATTAATGCCGAAAATTAAGTCCCTTTTGTGTGTTCGACAATAATTGTGGGTCTTAGCTTTATCAGAGAGCTAGCTATCCTCAAATCAGTCGAACAAGTTTGTGCTTGTTAACTGAAATTGATAAAATGTGTAACTATGTGCGTATAAATGTATATATATACTTTTTTCCCCTTTACATATTTGTTAATATACATAAACATTTGCAGCCTGTCCAGTTATGTAATGCCCTACTATAGGGGCGGTTTAACTGTAAAATAAAGTTAAGTTAAAAGTTAAAGTTTAAATGGTACGAGGAGGTAAACAACTTAAAACACGATAAAAAAATATAACAAATACAACATATGGTTAACAAAATACCTAAAAAGTCGTAAAAAAAAAGCAGGTACCAAATGTTCTATAATAGTTTAAATTAATTAAAAACAGAAGAAAGCCGTATAACAGCGATTCAAACATACAAGTTACAAATGAGTAGAGTTCTCGCGACGTAAACAGTTGATGGTGCACAAGCCTTCAAATTTCAGATCAAAAACTTGCAATGAGCTTGCAAGCATCAGTGAACCTATAGAACAGAGCCTAGATTGATCTTCAAAGTTAAAGTAACAGATTTAATTTCATGCCATTTACTACCCGCCGAATTCATGGTATGCCCCCCCCCCCCCCAAAAAAAAAATAAGCGTATGGTGTTGGCTTTTCCTAACTTGTTTCAATATAAGATAAATTATGGTATCTTCAGCTGAAGGTGTAAGGAAAGACCTTTGAAAACAATTCGATAACATGTATGCAAATAAAAATAATAAATTAGCAGTGAACGTAGAATCCGTGCGGTAAGCCAAGACAAACACCGGGAACGTTACTGCAGTAGTTATCAGTTTCATGCCGTTTACTGTCATAAAATTTCCAATTCAAAGAATGTGAAAACCGAGCCTTTATGCAGGGTGATTCATAAGTCCGTAGCCAGAGCCAACATTTTGCTACACTGACAATTAAGTGAATATAAATAGGTATAAATAGGTAGGATTGATTACAAAGGACGACTGAGAGCTATTTGAACATGTAAGGTTGGGTGCCCTTAACTTCAAGATTAGCACGATGTTAATTTTTGAATTACATGCCATAGTATAAATAGCCGAAGTCCGTACCTATAGGTCCAGCACTTTGCTGCAATGACTGCTATACCTGTATAATAAGTAGGTAAGATTACAAAGATGCCTGGGGACTATTTGAACATGTAAAGTTGTTGACCTTCATAGACCTCTTCAAAGTCATCATGATGTTAAGTTTTGAACTATACGTCGTAGAATAACGGCGTAAGTTAAAAGTACGGCAAAAAAAAAAAACAGAATGAAATTTGGAACAGAATCGCAGGATTTAAAAGCTATCAAAACTAGCACATAAACTCTTATGCAGTGCACCGGGACACGCAGTTTAAAAGCTGCTAAGGCGAAGGGTCGGTGTTGTAGTTTCCATATTGCCCCGTGTACTGCAATGCAGTTTATATGGCTAACTTTGAAAAGATCTATGAAAGTCACTCGTTAAGGCCGGGTTTACGCAACCACTCGCTTTTGCATTCTCGCAGCTAGAAGCTAGAAATCACCTCAAATTCCAACATGGCGGCGGTTTTATGTCTGCCGCCTCGCAACGAAAACAGCAAATAACGTGAGTTCAGAAGCGTTTGGGAAAATTGTTTGGTCATGAAGAATTCTTTATATTATTGTCACGGATTATAAGACTGCAAGCATTTACTCAAACGATGTCGGATTTAGCTAATCCATTTAGCGTTGTTACCATGGCAATGTCACCTTTTCCATCGCGATTGAGTTCTAGCTGCGAGAATGCAAAGGCGAGTCGCTGCGTAAACGCGCCCTAACATCGTAATGACCTTTAAGTTCAAGTTCAACCAACCTTACCGGAATTACGAATTATGATTTTGTTCCGATTTTCCTTCAGTGTTTTTTTGCCCGAACATTAGTTTTATGTTTCTCTACAACTTTCTCATCTACACTGATTTCTACAACGTACAGTTCAAAGTTAACACCATGATGACCTTGAAGAGGTCTTTCAATGTCACCCTATATTAAGTTTTCAAATAGCCCCCGACCTCTTTGCAATCCGGACCTTGCAAGGGACTTATGAATAACTCTGCGCAATCGAGAAACAGCAGTGGCCGTAGAACAGAACTTTGTGGTAAGCCCTATAGGTACGTTACGGTAAAAACAGTGCCGCAATTAAGGCGGGTTGCAAAGGGTGCAAGGCACACAGGTCCAGGATGCAAGGGGGCCCTAATTCAAAGCAGGGGGTCCAAATTTGTACGTAAACCTATATAAAATAGGGCCCAACTTGAAACCCAGAATTGTTTAGTCGTCTGGGGCCCTTCATTTTACTCTTGTAACCCCCACCCCTTTGAAAAACGTAAATTTGCCGGCCCCCACGAAGGCCGGCTGAAATTTGTTTCTTTTGCCTAGGAAAATATACAATACCTGTTAACTTTGCATTGTGTTCTCAATGAAACACAATTGAGAACACGATGCAAAATTAACAGGTATTGTATAATTTCCTGCAGTGCAGTAAGAAAGTCTAATTTCGACATTGATTAAAGCGACTTGATTGGTGTTTTGACGTAACAATTATTGTAACAATTACCGACTTCATACCATTTACTGTTACTATTTCGCAAAAATCAGCTCCTAATATGAGCTTCCATTCAACGAAGCGAAAAACATCCGGCGAAGCCCGATCGGCAGGCACGATTCGCTCCAGTAAATTGACTGCTTCCTTTGTTAAACGAAACGAAGAGAGTGCCTCAGGCCCCATGAAGTCACTGATACGTTGACAAACAAGACTAAGGTATTAGATTCTCCATGGATCAGTTGATGTCAAAGTGAAAAAGAAAAGCACGGAAGGAAAAAAAAAACACCAGTGGAAGATTGAATCATTGCCCGTGGCACTGGAAACGAAAACACTGCAATGTATGGGCAGGTAAAGCTCGTCGCTCGACTTAGCACGTAATCTAAACTGGTCCCTCGTGTTTGCAAGGTTAATTGGTAAGCACCGTACGAATTCAACCATTGATATAGGGAGGGAAAAAGAAGGAAATGGTAAAACAAGACCATCAATGAAACTCAAGCCAGAAAAGATTCAAAAATCATTTCGTCTGTCAAATAAGCGCACGTATTTTTTTTTCTAAAGCAGAATTTTATATTCCATAAATTACCATATTCATATCCGTGATACGCTTGAAATCAAAGACATCATCCGGTAAAAAATAAAAAAGGAAAATCACATGGGGGACTGTCAGAGCGTATAGCCTACAGAAAAACTTAAATGATGAGGAGTTGGCTTCTGAAATGAAATAAAAAAACCGCCGGTTCGAAAATCGGCGTAGAAAACAGGACATTTGGTAGGTTTTTATTTGCTGTCATTTATAGCTGGTGTCCTATTCAACTGCCAGGGTAGGACACATTTCATTGATGCGTGACACTGAGC